>CACVCL010028878.1:0-87418 GCA_902729485.2 Mus minutoides | reverse complement strand
TTTTTTTTTTTTTTTTTTTTTTTTTTTTTTTTTTTTTTTTTTTTTTTTTTTTTTTTGGTTTTTCGAGACAGGGTTTCTCTGTATAGCCCTGGCTGTCCTGGAACTCACTTTGTAGACCAGGCTGGCCTCGAACTCAGAAATCCGCCATGCCTCTGCCTCCCGAGTGCTGGGATTAAAGGCGTGCGCCACCACGCCCGGCTTTTTTTGGTTTTTTGAGACAGGGTTTCTCTGTATAGCCCTGGCTGTCCTGGAACTCACTCTGTAGACCAGGCTGGCCACGAACTCAGAAATCTGCCTGCCTCTGCCTCCCAAGTGCTGGGATTAAAGGCGTGCGCCACCACGCCCAGCTCAACCTGCTTTCTTATAGAATCCAAAACTACCAGCCCAGGCATGGCACCACCCACAATGGGCTAGACCCTCCCCCACCAATCACTAATTTAAAAAATGCCTTACAGGCTTGCCTACAGCCAGATCGTATGGAGGCATTTTCTCAGTTGTGGTTCCTTCCTCTCAGATGAGGACAGCTTGTGTCAAGTTGACATAAAACTAGCCAGCACAGGAACTTTAACAGTTGTGTGTGTGTGTGTGCACACACGCGCGCGCGCACGCACATACATGCTCACTTGAGTATATGTAGAAACAGAGGACACCATCTAACAGTTCTCTCCTGCCTTTATGTGGCTTCTGAGATCAAATGCAGGTCATCGGACCTTCACAAGTGATTTGCTGTGGAGCCATCCTGGCCCGGGTTGTGTTTTGACAAAGCATATGTAGCCCACACTATCCTTGAACTCTGTCTTCTTACCTCAGTCTCCCAAGCACACCTGGAAATCATCATGTCTGAAAGCACAGACGATGTCTTCTCTGCCCCACCAGTACCTGGCTCCTGGCAGGTGTTCCCTGAGTATCGACTGTGATCATGGAAAACTGGAGCCTGCCTTTCCTGTCTTTTGGTACAGTAGTGTCACACTGGTCCACCGTCTGCCCTGGGTTCTTTCCCTGCCTGTCCTCTGCTCCAAGCATCTGCTCGGTGATAGTGAAAACTTACCGAGAGACCGCACACTCTCAGGTAGGGTTGCACTTGGGAATCTAGTCTGTCCTTGAACTCGCAGCAGTTCTCCTGCCTCAGCTCCACCGAGTGCTCAGACTACAGGTATGTACCACCATACTTGGCTACCATGGTTACAGGGCAACTGACAGCCACATGGGAGAAGCACAGATGAGAGGGAGAAGCACAGAGGAGAGGGAGAAGCACAGAGGAGAGATGTTTACCTAGGATCTAGCCTGTCCTTGGTGCCAATAAGAGAAGAAGGAGAGAGTAAGGTCCCTTGGGCTGTGAGACAGTCACCTCCCTGTATCCTGAGCAGCTTCTGTGATGGTCCCACACATGACCTGTCCTTTCCGCTCTCCTGACACAATGCTGTGGTTATGTGGATGGAGCCCAGGCCCCAACAGGGAGCACATTTTCAAATAAATAAAAATCTCAAAGTGTCATGAAGGAACCCAGCTATATATTGAAACACAGTTAAGAGACATTTACATTTTTGGTATGTAATATATATGTTTCTTTATTAACATGTTAAAAACAAGTAAAGTCTAACAACTATGATCATTTCAAAGTAGTGACACATAAATGATATTCTGAGATATAAAGCAGGTCTGAAAACATCCGGGATTCCTGTTGGCTACAAAGTCACACGTACTATTTATGCTGCTGTGGCCTGTTGCCTAAGTACAGAAAGGGAATGTTAAATTTGTCACAGGTGAGTGAAAATAACGATGTAACTTTTTTTTTCCTATCTAGGTTCACAAATCCCCTGAAATCCTTGGACCCAGCCAAAAGCTTCTGACTACAGCATAGAGCACACCAGCCTGAGCCTTAACTCGGGTACACAGGGCCTGGGAATCGGGTACTCACACCACTTTCCCTGTGGGAAGCCGGAGCCTAGAAAGGTTAAGGAACCTGCCCAAAGTCACCCAGGCTCAACTTGAAGCTCTGTCCCTCTCTCCACACAGAGCTGGACCCCAGAGCCAGGCACTCTGTGGCCTCTAACCTAGAATGCCTGTTCACCCAGGACCTGAGCCCCACAGGATTGGTTCAGCCAGAGAAGCAGAGGGACATGGCCCCTTGAAACCACACACACTCAGGTATTTTTATCTCCAGTTTATTTTTTTTAGACTAAGAGCAGAGTATGAAAGTCACAGCCAAAGCACTTGAAAAAGGCCCAGGATGGGTGGGGACCACATAGGGTGGGCAGGGCAAGGTCCTGGGAGTTGGTTCCCGGCTCAGGGCTGGAGGGGAGGGGCATTGTTGTTACGGTCTCCAAAAGTGTCTGTGCGTTGCATAGGTCCTGTCTTCACAGAAGACAAAAGAGGGGCCAGGGGGGTCCCAAGGGGGGCCTAACCTGGTGGGGGAAGGGGTCTGAGTCTGGAAGGGGAAGTCAAGAAAGGTCAAGGTTAAGAAGGGGAAGGGACTCTGTCTGTCTGTACATTATATATAGAGATATAGAGTCTGTACATGCCTGTCTGGCACCCCGATGCCCACCCCTGTCCACTGCCTGCTCCCCCCCAGGGGTGTCTATTTGTAAACTTGGATTCAATCCAAACCACAGCCCTCTATGTGGGAGTGGAGGGAGGAGGACATGCTTATTGCTGTAAACAGGGGAAGGGGCAGCCTGAGGCTCCACCCCTCACCCACCTAGTCCCCTCCCCATGTTCTGCCCCAGAGGAGTGTGACAGGGGGACCTCCCATGCTTCGTTTGTTCTCTCTGGGGCATATTCGCCTCTTGGGGGACAAAGAGGGAGGGCACCAAGGGTCAGGGAAAGGTACCAGGGGCCAGGGAGTCCTGAGCACTGCCTTTATAGCCCCCAGGTTTGGTACCAAACATTACCAAAGCCACAGGCCACCTGGGACCTGTGGCTGTCCCTGTGCCTGATCCACTACGGTGCCTGTCCTAGAGAGTGTGGGCAAAGAGGGCAGGCCCAGAGAGATGTACAGTGCAGACCCCCGCTCCCAACCATGGGAAGAAGGATGTCGGCCCCACAGCTGACTCCCTGCTCCTTCTCAGCCCTGCCCCACCTCTCTTTGTCATAGGAAGGGGCAGAGCTAGGAGGCCAAGAGCGTCATGAGGAAGAAGGCGATGCCCACGGCCAGAGGCAGGTGTTCCCGCTTGGGGCTGGTTCCACTGATGCTCTTCTCCAGCTTGGGCACCTGGGGATTCTCTCCCTCAAAGTCTTCTGTGGAAAGATACATAGGCAGACTGGTAAGGGCTGTGCTGTGCGCTGGGGCGGGGGGCACGCGGCGGCGGCGGCAGCAGCAGCAGCAGTAGAGCCAGAGATGTGACCACCCACGGGGGAGGGGCAGGAAGGGCTCGTGTCCCAAGGGAAAGCATGCGGGAGGGGGGGGGGGGGAAAGCAGGCACTGGGAAGGGGGCTGCGATTCCAGCAGTGGCCACCAGAGGGCGCTGCGCAGACTCACCCAACACGTTGATCTTCACATTGGGGCCCATGGTGTACTGGGGGAGAGTGGGGACCGGCTTCTCCCCGGAGTGCGATGCTGCGGGGTGGGGTGCGGGTGGGGAGAGAGGAGGGGAAAGTCAGGGCCAGGACCCCCTCCCCCTGCTACAGCTGGGGAGCTATCCCGGTCGCCTGTGCCCTCCGCCCCCATCCCCAGGAAGCCAAGGGAGCCCCAAAGCAGGGAGGCAAAGATGCGGACATGGTTGGAAACCGACGTTACTCACTGGAGGCGCAGCAGACGAACACCTTCATCCTCAGACACTTCCAGTGCAGGTTGTGAGTGGGCGTGGCTGGGGAGGAGATTTCTTTCACTCACTTGGTGCCCTTGCGGCCTTAACATAGACTCTCATCCCCCTCCAAATTGCCCGCATCCAGCTGTGTCCCCCTAGTAACTGCTCCAACCTTTCTTTGGACATTGGTTACCCTGACTTCATAGCTAGCCCATCCCAACAGAAATGCTCTGCGACCCAAATTTGGGATTGTCACCCCACCCCCACAGCCTCGCAACTTCTCAGAGCTGAAACCCTGAAGCCTATCCCTGGTGACCACTACAAGGGCTGGCTGGGGATCCCTGGGACCCTACCCTGTGATTCAGAAGACCCAGGACCCGGCACTCACAGATGTAGTAGTATTCTTGGCCGGCATGGAATTCATAGCCCAGCGAGAAGGCGCTGTAGCGCTGGAATTTCTCGGAGAACTTGATGGGGCTGTGCGAGGCGTGCTGCCGGTTGCATTCCCAGCGCTTGGAGCCTTGGCTAGCGTTGCAAGTGCGGTAGCCGCTCAAGTTCACCATATACAGCACGTACTGCTCCGCCCCGCCGCCAGGCCCTGAGCTGTTGTAGTGCGGACAGTAAATATCCAGATAGTCGTTCACATTCACCTGCACGGTGTAGCCCTCTCGCCGCAGGCTGTGGACAAATGAAGTGGGTCAGAGAAGAAACCCCAACGCTCCAAGGCTTTCCATGTCAACACCCCGTCAACACCCCGCAGACCTTCATTAGAACACTATATATATATATATATATATATATATATATATACACACACACACACACACATTTGTATATATATACACATACGTATATATGTATATATACACACATATATATGTATATATACATATATATATGTGTGTATATATACATATATCTATATTTTTTATCATAAGACTTCAGTCCCCCACTCTCTTGGCTTTTTCTACCATCTTTTCTTAGCCCATTTCTGCACCTATGGTCTAGTGTGTCAGTCCCCCGTGTCTCCTTTTTGGCCTGTCCTTCTCCTGGTGGCCACCAGAGGGTAGCAAAAGCCCAAGGAAGCCTGGCCTGCCTCCTAAGGAAGGAGAGGAAAGGGAGAGGGCTGGAGGAAAGAAGGAACCTAGCACTGGTTGCCACAGAAACGCACAGGCCCCAACGACTCCCAGACCCTAGTCCCGGATTTCCTTAGACCATTCCCCATAATTCAGCAGGCCGGAGGAGGGACTGAAGGAATGGAAGGAATGGAAGGGTAGGGTGAAAGTAGGGAGATCCCTTCCTTGGAAACCAAGCTCTCTCTCTCTCTCTCTCTCTCTCTCTCTCTCTCTCTCTCTCTCTCTCCTCCCAGAATGCCTTTTGCTGCTGCAGGTCCACCCCCCCACACACACACAAGGCCAGTCCGACAGGACTTGCCCTCATACACACATGTATGGCGGCCTCACACATGCATGCACAAGCTCTATGGCACCAACACAAAAATGTCCACCACCCACTCACAAGCGGCAGACATTCAGAAGAGCTAGATTGTGTGTGTGCTGTGCCTATGCCAGTTTTAGCTGGCCCCAACAATCTTAGGGGTTCTCCCTGTATCTCCTACATGACAAGACCTCTATCTTTGTGCTTCTGAGTCACATTTCCCTCCATCCTGAGGCCATAATCCATTAGGTCCCCAATAACCTGACACAGACCAGGGAGCTGAAGAGCTCAGGTTTGACCTGCCATCGTGCCAGGACTTCTGCTTCATTCCACACCTTTCTCTACCTAGATGCCACTGCCTCCCCCCCCCCACCCACACAATAGGCGGAATAATGATAGCACAGTGCCTAGACAAGATGACTGTGTCTGCCACATTCCAGATAAGTCTCTGGGTCAGAGAAGCAGATCTGGATGCCCTGGAACTCTCACCTGCCTGACAGTCCCATCTCAGTGTTGCTCTGAACATCCTTTGTGGTGGCACTGAACAGTGTGAGGATGTCAGAGGCAGCTCTGTGCACACGTGTGGAGGAAAGGGTAGAAGTCGTCTTTAACCTCTTTAAGGCACGTATGCACACATGTAAGTAGTGCTATGGAACTGTCATGGGCATGGGGAAGCATGGGCCACCAGGTAAAATGTTAAACCATAGGGGTCCCTAGGCCCTGAGAACTCACTGAGAGAAAGAACTGGCTCCCCGTGTCACCAAGCAGAACCTTGTTTCACAAACAATAATTAGACACATTAGGGAAACGATCTTGGAGGCCTCTTCTCAGGATGAGGCCTTGAGGGTCCTCCCTGTCATTACCCAACATTGTTGGCTGTACTGTGTTGCCCGGTCCCCAAGACTAGCAACGAGGCAGATGGGTAACAGCTGGTGTTTAGACTCTCTAGTAAGAACGGGCACAGCCTTCTTGAGTCATCAGGAATGCCACCAGTCCCACTTGGTTCCCATGGGAGTGATGGGTCACTCGGGCTCCTCCCTGTCCCTGGCACTCAGGTGGGCAGGAGTCTCGACGGGGCACTGGGAGCAGGAAAACGGGTTAGACAAGGCCTGGTTGCTCCCAGGCACCACCCATGCATTGTGTGTCCGTCTCAAACCCTCGGCTCCTGATCTTTCCCTAAGGACCTGCGGAGGGGGTGGCCAGCTAGCCAGCACAAGGTGTCAGGCCTGGAGCAGCCCCATAGCTACCCTGGGGCCTTGTTCCCTTGGCCTCACCCATGTATCCGGTTTGATTTTGAAGCAGCTCCTCCCTGCAGCTGCCCCAGCCCTTCCAACCACACACCCCATTTCAGTGGATTTTTAAGCCAACTCCAGAGATGTTCTTACAGGTGGTGCCTCAGTTTCCTCAAGAGGGTGAGCTGGGTATATGTAGTGGTTGCTGTGTGACAGCGACAAGAGAAGAAGCCACCTCTTACCCATCTCTGTGATTGTCGGCAGAAAAACCCCAGAAATGCGCCCCCCCCAAAAAAAAACCTGGCCATGTGGTTCAAAACCTGCTGGCAAGGTAGCTGTATCCAGTTGGTATCTGGTGGAGAGAGCAGAAGGCCAGGTGCCAGGAATCCCAAACCATAACTCCTAGGAGACCCGACCTGTCTGTTAGGCACAACCTCTTTAATTGAATCTGTCATCCTACTTAGCCTAGAAGCGCAGGGAGGTGCACATAGGCCCCAGCTGCTAACCACACCTCGAGGGTTACCCCCCTTTCTGCTCTCAGTGTGAGGTGGGCCAGCATCTGGGGACTGTGTGCCCTGCTCCTTCAGGAAGTTTCCATTCTTCCTTCCATGTCATCTCCTTGTTGCCTCCCACTTCTCCACAGAAAGGCATCCTCACCGTTCTTCTATAGGGCTTACTACTGTGTCCCACCCGGGTGCATCCCGACTCTTCTCACATCAACAGCTCCCCTGCTTCCTAGGCCCGCGGAACTCAGCCTTCAGCTTTCAGTGTCCGCGGGGGACAGTACGGGAGGTGGGGGAGCGGAGAAGGAGCAAACGTCTTCCCCTGGGACAATTAGGGGCAGGTAAACAGGGTGTCTAACAAGACCCAGGAGAACGGAAAGGCTCCCAAGAGACTCTGAACTTGTTAAACCCCTATCCTCGGCTTTAGAAGCCAAGATGTAGAGTTAAGAGAGTGGAGAAAAATGCAGAGACTAGGTTTTTCCCTTCTACTGCGCGCCCCCGAGGCTGCGCGCCGCCCGCTCCAGCAGGCGAGGCCCGACCACGTGTGCGCGGCGTGGAGTCCGCGCGCCAAGGCTGGGGGGTGGGGGTGGGCAGCGGCGGCGGCGGGAACGCTCCCAGGGCGGCGCTTGCACACTGACACCCCCGCGCCCCGCCAGCTCCGGCCTGGAGGGGAAGCAGCGCGCCGGTCACCCCCGCCCCTCGACCCTGCGACAGTAGTGACAGCAGCGGCGGCGGAGGTTTATTGATCTGCAGCGGCGGAGAAGAGCGAGGACCCGCCGAAGGCGAGACACATAGAGATGGAAAGACTCTGCCATATACAGAGGGGAGGCGAACACAGACGGATTCGCCCGAAAGGGGAAAGGGAGGGAGGGAGGCACAGAGAGAGAGGGGAAGCCAGAAACCGGGAGAGGGAGGAAATGAATGAGAACCAAGCAAGACTTGGGGAAAAAAAAAAAAACGGCAAAGAGTCAGCATCCGATCCAGAGAGGCCCACAGCAGAGGAGACAGCGCGGAAGAGAAATCTGGACACACTGGTGAGCAGACGAAAACAGACCACCACGGGCGTAGTAGAGGTCTCAATAAATATTTGTTGAATGAATGTGTGAATGAAAGTCATCAGCAACAGCAACGTTTCCTAGATAGGTAGGGAGATCACGAGAAGAGATTCTCTTGAAGAGAGTACCAACACCTTCATTTTAGTTCACAGAAATGAGGCTCTGGCGAGGGGGAAAGACATGTTTGGCCTTCAACTCCGCCCCCATTCAGTCCCCGACGCAGGGGACCCCGGGCTTCACACTCTCACCACTCTCTCCAATAAGGTTGCTCCCACCGCGTCCTAGTTTCTGGGCCAGGTTAGGAAAAGGTCTCGATTATTCCCAGGGACTAGCTCAAGGGGCTGATTGGGGGAAGGGGTAATGGCTAGGTAGCCAAGGACCCAGCCACCCGCCCCAGGTCTGTCGGAGGAGGCTACTGCAGGTCTGTCAAAGGAGGCTATTGCACGTGTCCCACCAGCACCCTCCCACGTGACCCCAAGAGGCGGGGTCGCAGACCCTCCCCACGTGACCCCAAGGGGCAGAGAGACCCTCTACACGTGATGGGAGGTGGGAGCCAGGAGCCTACATCACGTGACTATGGGGGGCCTGGGAGCCTGTGGCTCAGCCCGGCCCCGCCCCCAGCTCCCCGGCCCTCTCCACTCCCGGCTCTGGAGCACGTCGCTCTCACGATTTATGGGGCCGCGGATGCCGCAGTGAGAGAGCCGGGGAGCCCGGGTGCAGCGGCAACAAAGGCCCGGGAAGTGGGGCGGGGGCGGCAGCGGCCTCCTGGTCCAGTGTGCGCCGCCTCCTATCTCCGTCGGTCCCTGCCCACACCGGAGTGTAGAGGGCGAAAGGAGGTTCTGGGAACCATCCCGTTCCGGAGCTTTCACCTGCGCCCAGGTGTATGCGGGGGAGGGGAACCTGATCAACGCTCCCCTCAAGGCTATTTCCACACCCCCTAGGCTCTGGCAAGCTACTAGCAGTGGGGTTCCCCAAGGGTGGCGGGGAACCCAGGGTCTCTCACCTGCGAGCTCTCTGCTCGTGCCAGACTGTAGCGGGGCGGGGGTCGGACGTGTAAATCTTAGGGGGGGGATGAGCAAGATAGATACAGCAGGGGAGTCAGCCCTCAGGGCCCCACGGGGAGGATGGAGTCCCGCTCCGGGGGGGAGGGGCTGCAACCCCACCCCCGAGGTTTCCATGGGAAGCGAAAGGGGGGCGTCATTAGCTCATCCCCACCCCCAGTCTGACACTCTGGGCGCGAGGAGAAAGAGGGGGAGGCGCAGAGCCCCAAACAACAAAGAGCAGAGCAGCAAGCAGGAGCCCCTCCCCCGGAAGGTTGGGGGTCGTGGTCGAGGCCCTTCAGGTCCCCTCCCCTGGGGTCTCACCATTTGTTCCCTAGTCGGCCCCCAGGGCGGAGAGTCAGAAGCAAAGCTGCCGCCACCGCCCGGGCAGGTGTGACAGTGATCCTCGCGTCCCCAGGGATCCCCCTACCAATATACTGAGGTGGCCAGAGTGATACACACGACATCTCGGCAGGGAGAAGACAAGGGCAGCAAGGACTGTGCAGAATGATGGCCCGGTCCGGCAGCCGGCACCGGGCCGCCGCGCCACACACCGGAGGAAACCACACGGCCGCCCTGACACCCGCCCAGACCGCGGCGGCGCCAAGAGCCACCCCAGCCCAGACAAGACTGGCCACGCGGACACCGACCGCAGCCCCCTCCCCGACCCGCCGCCCGCTCCCACCCCTAGACGGTCGACGACGCAGACACACAAATCACACACAGACACACGCACACTGACAGCCGCGCACGCCCGTTCACACTCAGTGCCATACGCCGTCCCTAGCCTTAGTGCGTGTGTGTGGTGTGTGACATGCCGACATCTCTGCCTTCTTCCTTCTCACCAGTATCCTGCGTTCCGAGGGCCCCCCAACTTCGCGACCCTGCCCCGGCTCACCCCAGCAGGGCTTATTCACACAACCAGAGCAACCCCTTACCCTTCGTCCTGAGGAGGTGGCAAATCAGAGTTCCTGCCTTAATGCCGAACCCCACTTTTAAAACCAAGAGTCTTAAGCAGAGCCCCATCAACATTACAGGCTAAAAACAGGTCATCCTTCAGCTCCCAAATGCAGCGGCCTATCCCCAGCACACCGGTACTCATAGACTTCAACCTAGCCAAAAAGAGCGTGGATGGTGGGGGAGACTACGGGACAGAGAACACTACTCCAGAGGCGAGTGTGGAGAGAAACCAAGATGGGGTTAGGGACCCCCAACAGCCTCCTCCGCACGGCCAGAGCGCTCTTTACTATGCCCCAACAGCTTCTCTCAGACACCCCCGAGTTTCACAGACGCCCACATAGTACGTCCCCTCTCCCTCGCCTCTCGGTACCAAGCCTGTCTCCCAGGACTGCTGCCAGGTTCCCCTAGGACTTCTCGGGCCCACCAGCTCCCCCATCACTGACGCGGGACGCACGGGTTCTCCGGGTCCCCGACTCACTGCTGGTTGGAGCTGTTCCAGTATACCGCATGCCGGTTTCCCAGTGCGCCCCCAGGCCCCTGGGCCAGCAGCGGCAGCAGCGGCACGGGCACGAGCAGCAGCAGCAGCAGCAGCGGAGCCGCCGCCATCCCCGGAGCCGCCGCCGCCGCCGCCCCCCGACTGAGCCCCGCGCTCCCGGCTTCTCAGCTTCCCAGCTCCCTGCTGCCGCCGCTGCCAGCCCCCAACCTTAGTCACGCCCACAAGCCTTCCCTCCGCCCTTCTGGGCGCGCCCCCGAAGCCCCGCCCCTGGCGCGCTCCCGCGGGGCTCCGCCCCACTTGAACCCAGAGCGCGCCGCGCGTGGGCGACCCATACTGTGTAGCCCCTTTAGGAACAACGCGCCTCTCCTCTCTCCTAGGTGATTTGCTGCAGCGGTTTGCGTCTTTAGCTCCCCTAGGCTGGAGTTCACGGAAGGATTTGGAAGACAAGACCTGGACATACATCTGGTGTAGGTCCACACCTTTCTCCATAGAGTGTGGGAGTGTTGAGCGAAGATCTACGTTTGGAATAAGCCAGAGTAGACCCATATCTGAACGAAGTTGGACCTCTACTTCCTCCACCCCCTTTCCATGTGTGCAAGGAGTTAAATGGACACAAGATGGGGAAGCCCTCAGGTGGTACCAGGAGCTAAGGCCCTCAGCTGAGGATGAAGGCTTATTTTTCCTGAAGCCAAAGCAGAACACCTCAGCCCAGAGTGTCACCTTCTGGGGGCTGGGCATAGTATCTACACTCCTTTAATCCTGACACTCTAGAAGCAGAGCCTGGCAGATCTCTGTGAGTTTGAGGGATAGGTCCGTGTAACAAGTTCCAGGCCTAAAATAGTGAGACCCCGGCTCCACAAAAAAAAAAAAAAAGAAAAAAAAAAGCCTTCTATGGTAATCCAGGGCAAAGGTATTTGGTGGTAGTGAGTTGTCAAGGGGAGTTGGAGCCAGGCAGGAATGGAGCAGTTTTCTTGGCAAGCCCACAGAGATCCCCTCACTGCCTCCGATTCCCTCAGTGATGTCCTTAGGCATGCTCATTCCTGCTTCCATAGATGCTTTCTCTAAGGACAGAGGGCACCTTATATTCCAGCACTCACCACAGTAGTTGTCTTCCTAGGGACATGCAGGCACAAAGAGGACATGCATACAGCGATGGGGGGAAAATGGTATATATATATATATATATATATATATATATATATATATATATATATATATGGTTCCAGAAGCAGGAACCATGGACACTTGGCACACAGTCCAATCTAGGCACACAAGGTGCCTATAGAGAAGAAATTGATAGAAACATGGGCCCCTAGACAGAGACACTGAAGTATACAGATACACTCTTCTCCCATGTTATTGACCTATACCACCCTCTTTGTGAGGGATCCAGAATTCAGATCAAGTAGGCATTCACCCCTTATCTTATCTCTTTTTCAGAAGCCCAGACTGAAAGACAAAGCAGAACTGGGCCTGCCTGGGTTCTTAGAACCCACAGCATCTGTGCCCAGGGAGGCAGGCACATTGCTGTTTTGTTGTGCTTATAAGAGGCAGGAGAGATAGCAGCACCTCTGTCAGTTTACCTTTGGCAGTATAAGTCCCTGACCACATGCCTGCCTTGGTTTTGTGTTTGGGGAAAGGGCACTTCATGCACAGTATGTACCATGCCTCCCTGCTGCTAGGCAAGAGTGGGTGCTGTCCTCTTGGGGTACCTCTCCACTCCTGGGAGATACCTTCTCTCTCTTCTTGGGAGCCAGAAAATAAATGAGGCCTTTTGAGATGGGAGTGAGGGACTTTGCAAACAGCTCTCTTCATTCCCAAAGAGATTTGCTTCACCCAAATAATGCTAACTGCCTACTCCCGGGAGTTCCAGCCCCAGCCCCGGCCCCAGCCCTAGCCTCTCCATGCCATACCTTTGCTTCAAAGAAGTAAGCTTCTCTCTGTAAGGCAGCGTCACCAGGTAGCCTGCCCATAAGCGTAGGAGTTCAGGGTGCTGGATTGGTCCAGAACTTTGAATTCCATTTTTTGAAAAACTTAGATTTCTATTTCTAGAATCTGGGCTCTAAACTGGGAATGTACTTATTGGTAGGGCATTTGTATGAGACCCTAGGTTCAATCCCCATAACTGGGAAAATACACAAATAATAAAACCTGGCTTTAATTTAAAGAATTGTGTGATTTGGGCCCCATTCTCTAGAGCCCAGACATTTCCCTTTAGAATGTTGTACTCTACCCTCTCTGTCCAATAGTCATACATAGAGCTTCATAGCGGGAGAGGCGGCTCACAAGTTAAGAACATTTGCTACTCTTCCAGAGGACCCAAGTTCATTTCCCATGACCCACACCAGATGGTTCACAACTGCCTGTAACTCCAGCTCCGGTGGATTTTATACCCTCAAAAGGTACCTGCACTCACATACTCACATGTGCGCACACACACACTCACACACACAAGGAGGTCCATGCATAATTTTTTAAATGGGAGCTGTTTCCCTTGAACCTGGGATCCTCTTTGTTTAACCCTGGGTTTAAGACCCTCTTTCTTTTCTCTGACCAAAATTTGACTTCAAACACTCTGTGGGGCCTGTGTCTGTGGGATCTGTTCCTCTGGTATCCAGGCTTCTTCCATGGAAGTGTTGGCTGACTGCTTTGGGCCCCTGTATGAAGATTCTGTCTCTAGAGTGCGCTCTTGGCAAGTGGTACTTTGTACAAAAACAAATGTGCAACTTCCTTTGGTGGAAAGTGGGCTTATGTGTCTCTCCATCTTAGTAAGGGAGCATGAGCTAATGCTAATGCCAGCTTCTTTTTTTCTGTGTTGTAACTTTTTTTTGTACCAAGTACAAACTTCACAAGGGTATGTGGCAGTTCTGTGTACAGACCATGCAGTATATGCACCCCTAGCTACAGCGCTGCTCAAAAGCCCCAAGTTGACTGGGAGTAAATGTATTTATTTACTAATTTACTTATCTGAGATAGGGGCTTTCTATGTATTGTTGACTGTCCTGGAACTCATTATTTAGACCAGGTTAGCTTCAAACACTTGCCTCTGCCTCCAGTGCTGGGATTAGAAGTGTCAGCCACCATGCCTATCTGGGACTGAGATTCTTAAAGGACTCTGTCTCTCCGTGAGTGGGATGAGCTGCTCTTTGTGCCTAGGACCTGATGTGTGACAGGAGGAGTCCTCTATCGGTGGGGAGTGGGCCTTTGTCTCTATCTGTGACTCCAGTCACTCTTGACTGACCTGCAGTAGGAATAGATTATCTGTCTGGTGCTGCCAGCCAGTACGCATGTGCATGCACATCTACAGCACTGTGACATGGGACACAGGCAGTTCTACAAAGCAATACTGACCACTGCTGTAAGGGACATGTCCTTATGGCTGTCTTTTGTTTCATTCTTTAAAAGTGTACTTAGGGACTGAAGAGATGCCTCAGTAGGTAAGAACTCTTTTTACCCTTGCAAAGGACCTGGGTTTGATTCCCAGCACCCATATGGCAGTTTACAATTGCCTGTAATTCCAGTTCCATGAGATCCTACCCCCTCTTCTGGCCTCTTCAAGCACTAGACACACACATGGTGCATAGGCATACATGCAGGCAAAGCACCCATACATATAAAATTATAAAATAAGGCATTTTGTTTGCTTGTTTGAGACAGGACCTCACTATGTAGACCTGACTGTCCTAGAACTCCCTGTGTGGACCACGTTGGCCTTGAACTCACAGAGATCCACTTGCCTCAACCTCTCGGTTGCTAGGGTTAGAGTCATATACCAACATACCCAGTCTTTTTGTTTGTTTGTTTGTTTGTTTGTTGTTGTTGTTGTTGTTTCAAGAAAGGGTTTCTGTCTGTAGCCTTGGCTGTCTGGAACTCGCTCTGTAGACCAAGCTGTCTTCCAACTCATAGGGATCCGCCTGCCTCTGCTCCAAATGCTGGGATTAAAGTTGAGCACCACCCAGCCTAAATTAAAAAAAAAAAAATAAGCCAGGTATAGTGGTGCCTATAATTCCAGAGCTTGAGAGGTAGAGGCAAGGAGGGTCAAAAGTTCAAAATCATCCTTAGCTACAAAATGAGTTTGAGGCCAACCTAGGCTAAATGAGACTCTTGTTTCAAAGTAATAATAATGATCAAGCTGCCTGCTACTAATAAAGTCACTTCCTGGTTTCATCGCCCACAGTAGGTCAAGTAGGTCACAGACCTAAGTGTGAAACTCTGAAACACTAGGCCTGACTCTAATCTGCTGTCTGTGAAGCCGGGAGTTCTCTCCATGGCGCTCGTCCTCTGAGCCTCGGGCCCCACTGGCCCTGGGACTGGGTGCCATCACCTTCCTAAGAACGTTGTGCTCAGACTTTCCCAAAATTCTGACGTGGTACTGTATTCTTCCCGCCCCTGGGAGCCAAGGAATCAGGACGCTGAGCAGGTCTCAGGCACAAGGAGCACACAGGCTGTGTAGCCCAAGGCAGCTCCCGGGATGTGGAGTAGCAACCACAGGAGCTGAGCTTAGTTCAATAAATCATGGAGGCTAGGGCCTGGGGGAGGGGATGGCTGCAAGGGGAGGGGGCTGGATAAATAATTCATTAAACAAATAAACAAGGAGCCTGTAAGAGGGAAGCTTGGGCATGATGTGAACGGGAGCGGCAGCCGCCGGCTCCTGACATGAAATATTCACAGGCTCTGCACCTTTCGCAGGGTCACGGGGGTGTTCCGCTGGGTGAGTAGCCCAGACACCTGGGTACCATGGGGTGGGGCCAGGTGCTGCATTCTTTTGACTTCCGAGCCTGTGTGTCCACAGGGCCCTGTGGTATGCTCAACTCCCTGAGGTGACATAGAGACACACATAGGATAAAGACAATAGGACTGACTGCAGAGGATGCAGTGCCCCTTGTCTAAGGATACAGGAAATTAGGATGCAGGGCTTGTGAGGGGAGGGGTCAAAGTGTAACAACTCCAGTTCCTACCCATGCCCTGATTCCTCTACTGGACCTAGGAAGCCCCGGGGGGAGGGGGCTGTAGAAGGTGACATCTCTGGGGTGTTACATTAGGGATGTATGTACCTTTGGTGGTACTGGAGGAAAGACTGGGAAGGAGGAAACACGGACAATGTTAGCATGAACCTAGTAGGTAGTACTCCATGGCTTGCCTGTCATTGCCAGTCTGTGTTTCTCATCTCTCTAGTGGGGCTAATCATACCTTCCCTTGCTTGAGAAGTTGCTGTTGCAAAGATCAAGACCCACACTCTCTCGGAAGCACTTAGCCCAGTGCTTAGGGCTCAAGAGATGCTTGATTAATGGAGGTTTCATCAGAATCGTTATTAAGAGGTTACCTTGCTCTGCCCACCTAGACCAGCCCAGAATCTGTTCCCACTGTTTTCCTTCATTTTAAAGCTTTCCTGATGACCAAGGGCTTAGAGAGTAGCAAAAGATGAAATAGATTGAAGGAAAAGAGAGTCATATTTTAAAAAAAAAAAAAAAAGAGTCTTAACCTAGTGTGATGGTGCACAACTTTGATCCCAGCATCCAAGAGGCAGAGGCAGGTATATCTCTGTGAGTTCAAGGGTAGTGAAGGCTACACCATGTCTAAATAAATAAATGAATAGCCGGGCGTGGTGGCGCACACCTTTGATCCCAGCACTCGGAAGGCAGAGGCAGGTAGATTTCTGAGTTCGAGGCCAGCCTGGTCTACAGAGTGAGTTCCAGTCCAGCCAGGGCTATACAGAGAAACCCTGTCTCGAAAAACCAATAATAAATAAATAAATAAATGAATAAATAAGAAATATCCCTTCTTCGAACTGTGGGCAAAGACCCTCTTGGCCTTCTCAGTCTGCACAGCTGTTTCCTGGTCTCAAACTGTTCCAAGATCCAATGATCACCAAAGTTCTGACTTCCAGAGAGTGGCTGTGAGGAGACCACCGGAAGACCTGGTGCAGAAGTCTTTGAACTGGGTATCAGCACCCAGACCCCATCTTCCTTAGAGCTCTGGCCCCCACCCTCTGTCCAACAAGCAGGGCATCCCTGGCAACAGAGGAGTTTCTGCCTGGGCAAAGACCAGAGTGGGTGGGGAGAAATGCAGGCTGTAGAGTCAGGGTGGAGTATCTGGCAACCTCTCATGGAGCCCTTCCCCAGCCCTCTCCTGTCCCTTGGAAAGGATCAGCTCCCCAGGGAGAGAGCGAGCAGACAGGTCTGAGCTGGTCTGTTCTTTTACACAGAAGCGGAGGGGGAGGGGACTTGGGCTCCTGGTGGAGAGTAGTAGATGTAATAGCCATGCACTTGGGGAGGCAGAGGCAGAGTGGTCCACCATGCTGCGGAGAGGAGTAGCTACAGCCTGGAGCCCAGCCCTTTGTCTCCCTTGGCCAGGCTGCTGCTGCTTCAGGAGGTGGGTGTCTGCCCTCTGATATGAAGATCATGTCTGCCCACCTTTCCCGTGGAGCCAACATCAGTTCTCCACGTCTCTCCCCGGGCTGGGCAGGTTCAGGCCAATCTGCACAAGAGCTTCACAGCAAACATTGATCTGTAATAAAACCACAGTATGTGTTCGCAAGAGACTGAGATACGGAGGTCCGTGTTGAGATGCACCTTAAGGACTGTGGGTACACGCCTTCACAGTATGTTTATCTCTACGTGAAATGAATGTATGAGGAGGGAGGGAGAGAGAGAGAGAGAGAGCAAGTGAGCGAGAGAGAGAGAGAGAGAGAGAGAGAGAGAGAGAGAGAGAGAGACAGACCTTTATTATGTCGAAAAACACAGAAACATCATTAATTGTAATGTACACATTTGCCTGGCATAAATGGTGATCTTCTCAACCAAAGTCTTTTCTTACGGCCCATTCTCCCCTGTGTCTCAATCATTTGTATGTAGCTCTGTATTAATGCTCGCACTTGACTTTATACTTATTTAATGGCTGGCCTGGCTGGTCTATCTCTGAAGATTTCATTTTTTTCTTTTCTTTTTTTCTTTTTTTTTTTTTTTGAGGCACAGTTTCTCTGTGTACCCCTGGGTATCCTGGAAGTTACTCTGTAGATCAGGCTGGCCTCAAATTCAATCCGACTTGTCTCTGAAGATTTCTCTTTCTTTCTTTCTTTCTTTCTTTCTTTCTTTCTTTCTTTCTTTCTTTCTTTTTTTCGAGACAGGGTCTCTCTGTATAGCCCTGGCTGTCCTGGAACTCACTCTGTAGACCAGGCTGGCCTTGAAGTCAGAAATGCTCCTGCCTCTGCCTCCCAAGTGCTGGGATTAAAGGCATATGCCACCACTGCCCAGCACTCACTGAAGATTTCTTAAGGAAAGGGGTGTTGTCCCCTACGAGTATGTGTCCTCAGCATCCGACTTGCAGTCTGGTATTTAGGTAGCAGAGGTGTTTAATAGATAATTGTAAATCCATGGGGGTGGGGGGGGATGCATTTGGACAGGGCTACTTATTCCTAGAGCCCCTTGAGAGTCCACAGGGAATATTCTGTCCACCACACACCCATGCATCTATACCTCCTTTCTTGTGTCCAGGTGCCCTGTCTGGGTTTCTTTTCCTCTTTTTTTTTTTTTTTTTTTTTTAATCAGTGTGAGACCATGAATTTGAGTTCCATATACATGATAGCTAGTAGGCAAGGTAAGGGTTAAATGACACCTCATTAGTGTTTAATTGGGGGGAAGGAAGCTGCCCTGGCACCAGACAGGTGGACAAGCCTGCTCCTTGCTGGAACCCGGCATCCCTAGTCCCAGCATCCCACCAGGCATGTGGGTGATTTGGCCCTGGAGACCTTCAACCCAGCCGGGGCACCTCCCCCCACCACTAGCTTTGCCAATTTAGTCTCCATGCAGTATAGACCAGCACTCCCCATCTGTCACTAACATCTAGAGGCGAGGCAGACTCCTTATTCTTTCTCCTTTAGGTAGTCTCTGCCACTTCCTACCCCCAGGAGATTTTTGGAGAGTGGGAGGAGAGTTGGAGATCATGGAATTGGACAGTGGAGGAAGACAGAGCCACCAAGGGATAGATTTCGGATATAGACAACTGACAGAGATAGGGAGGTGGAGATGTCTGCCCAATTTGACCTTAAATGAACAGAATGCAAATGAGATGCAGACGATATGCAGATGAACACACAGATCTCAGAATTGACATTCCCCATGGCAGTAGCTCTGCACCCAAGGCACCACGGCTGTTGCAAATAACTCCAACCTCAACTTTCTAAGGTAAGTGGCTCCGACCTTTCTCTGAGTGAGAAAAAGAATCTTAAGACGAGAGCTTGGTTGGGCAAAGGCTACAGAACCTAGGAGGTTGCACACCACTCCAACTTCCTCATCCCATTACTTTATAGTAGACAGAGCCCAGCAGCTGGAGCGATGACCACTCTCAAGGTTATGCTTGGACTCACCGTCGGTTGCTATGGGTACCTTTTTTCCCAGGCCTGAACCAATGCATATTGCCACTGATGACCTCATGCCCCAGGTTCTGGGATTCTATTGGCTGTTCCGGAAACCAGACTCCACAGTTTTCAACTGCGTCACTGCTGGGGATCCCCCAATGACCCCAGCTAGTGTGGCTAAAAGAATGGCAATCGAGCTCACAGAGCACTGGATAAATGAATGGAGGAAGAGAATATGAAAAAAGCTAGAAGAAAAGGAGGTGGGGGGAGTCACAAAGAAAAACCAATTCGGAATGTGAAGGGCAATTTGCAACCTGGTAAGTGTGGAGCAGAATCTAGGCAAGAAACTCTCAAACCAGGGAGGCAGGGAGAGGTTAAGTTTTTGCATCTGTACTGCTGAGACTACGGTTGACTTAGTATATTGAGGGCCCCACCCTCAGCCGTCTAGCGCTGCTGAATTTAGGGGAGACCGGCGACGCCTCAAAACTTGCAGGCCTGCCTAACCTCTTGGAACTGTGCCTCTGAACACGCCGCGAAGACTTCTCATGAGTAGGACCAGGTGTAGGAAGGGCCGCCCAAAGCCTGGATTGGTCCTAAGAGCAGATTCCATCAGACCTTTCTACCAGGAAGTATCTGGGCCCCCGCAACTGCCATAGGTACAGGGTCCACACTGTGGAGAAGGGAACAGAAAAAGAGAGGGATGGCTTGGCCTGAAGGCCTACCGTCTGAGGGTGCTAGTTTGCAACTACCCAAGTCTGGTTCCTGGGCCCACCCCAGTATCTGCCCTTGCACCTGCAAATGCCTGGGCTATCTGTCTGCAAACCCACCAGTCTGTGTCAAGAGCAGTCTGAAACTGAGGCCATGTGTCTTAACTTAAGAAAAGCCAACTAGGTTCCCTGTCCCTATTGCTCATGGAATTGATGCTGCCTGCCAGTACTCCTTCTGGGTCCATGAAGAGGTGGACCCACGGGGTGGGTGAGACACCGTATTTCTGAATCCAGAGCAGGGGCCACTAAACAGTTGCCCTGGACTTGCCCTGCTTATGATTTCTCTTTTCAGGGAGCGAGGTAACTGTATCTTTGGTTTCCATGGCAACAGAGACGCCCTCCAGGAAGATGGCAGCGACGAAACTCCAAGGCTGGACCAAAAGACTCAGCCCACAGCTCCTCCCACAGTTCTAAGTCCGCTTTCTCTTTCTCACACAAACATCTTTTAATTGCTAAAGATCAAAGTTTAGGGTCAGGACCCTAACACATACACTTGATAACGGGGCATTTTCTGAAAGTGGCCTCAAATAAAGGGATTATTATTTCAAAATCTACTCTGCCTGCAGCCACGGTCCTTAACCCTGGGCCTTAGCTAGAGCCACAGAATCATCACGAACTGTGAGAGCCAAAGTCTGTGTCGTGTGATAGACAGGTTCCATTCCCTTAGAGAGAGGAACCGGTCCGACCTGGGTGTGCAAGATGGGAGAAGGCTTCGCAATCCCCAGCATCCTGGTGCCTGCCCCTCAAACCCCCACCCCATAATGTTCACACGCCGCCTCTCGCTGCCGCAGCCGGGTTGGACTAATCAACACAACATCCACCTATCGATCGCTGGCTTCATGCCAGGCAGGCCGGCACCTAGCTAGAGGAGCCTGCGGGGCACCAGGGAGGACGGAGCACAGTTACAGGGGGAAGGTATGCTCGCTCCCTGCTTCCACCTAGGCTATGGTTAAGAAAGATGGACCCGGTCGGCTTAGGGGGTGTCAGTCTTATCTGAGAGACGATGCAACAGTATCATCGGACTAAAAGTGAAGGAGCCCTCCCTCTTGAGCCCCACCCCCTTCTCCTTATAAAAGCTCAGAACAAAGAGGCCGCTGGGGAAGAAGGCTTTGATCTGACCCCACCTTCCCAGTTCTAGGCCAGGCACCGCCTAGTGTGCCCTAGTGGGTTGGGGGGAGGGGGCGGGGGCGCAAAACTAAGACTCCCGCATTCTGAAACCCAGGTGCTTTTCTGTCCCCCCCACCCCACCCCCGGTTTTATCCCAGTACGCGGAGTAGGCACTGCCAGAGTGGATGGTCGACAGCATCTGCCACCTAGCACGGGAAGATGGCTGGAGAGGTGGGAGAGGATGCCAAGTGCCACAGCTGCTGCTGGCACCTATCCCAAACTGCCCAGAAGGGTGCCCACTGATGTCTGGCATGGAGGGCCTGGGCACAGCTGGCATGGGGGGTCAGGCCAAGCCAAGCTGAGACCCCAGGGAGCTCAGGTGTCAGGGAAGAAGCCACAAGGGAAGGCCACACAAAGAAGGGTGGTTTTTAACCTAAGTTTATTGTGTGTGTGTGTGTGTGTGTGTGTTCACGCGTGCGTGTGTGTGGCATATCCACTGACATGCCGTGTAGCATGTTCGAAGGACAACTTTTGGGAGTGTGTTCTCTCTCTTCATCGTGTAGGTTCCAGAGACTGACCTCGCTCAGGTGACCAAGGCTCTGTGGGAAGCACTCTCACCTGCTGAGCCTGCTCACTGGTCTCCAAGGTGGTTTTGCTTTGTTTTTTTAATCCCCCTCCACAGGGTCTCCCATACCCATCTGACCTCCTGCTCACTCTCCCCACCCCCTCTCCCCACCCCCATCCCCAGTGCTGGGATTACAGGTGTGAGCCTCCATGCCTCCACTAGAACGGGTGATTTATTGAAGGTTTGGTCCAAACACTTTATAAAAAATACAAACCAGCATGAAATTCAACCTCATGGCAAGTCCGTCTTCACAGAAGACAAGCAAGTGGGGCCCCCAGGAAGGGGCAACAATTGCTCCTGGGAAGAGGCCTGGAGGGCACAGACGCCACGGCTTTTCCTTTGCTTCTTGGCCAGGAACCCACCTGTTCCCAGGTCTTTGGCTTTGGCCCCCAGCGTCTCAAGGATTTGATCCCCTGAAATCCCAGTCTTCCAGGGGGAGGAGTTAAGACCATCAAAGCAGCTATGCTATGTTCCTGGGCGCACCCGGACTGTCTGCAGCTCCCTTACAGTCCCTCTTCAGTCTGTGGGAGGGGGCAGTCACCTACAAGGGTCACCTCAGATCCTCTGACTTTGCACATCAAAGCTTCATCCTGTCTGCCTGGCTTGGCATCGCCTGTAGGGCGGCAGGAAGCCCTTCCACAGAGGATCTGGGGAAGGGCTCTGGTTCCTTGGGGTGACTTGGAAGGTGCACTGGGCTCACAGAACTCTCAGGAGACGGAGGATTGGGAGGAGCAGCAGCAGCAAGAGAGACAGGGGGCTGGGCGTATGTCCTCCCTGCCACCCTGACGTACCGCTTTCTCCAGGACTCCCAACAGGATGAGCTGACCCCGACCCTGTAAGGGAGAGGAAGAACTTCTAGGTCTGCCTGCTTTCTCTGCAGCTTCCTCTGGGCCTTTCCCAGCCATTGCCTTCCCAAACCCCAACTTCCAGCCCAATTAAGACTTTAAAGGGTTTTGCATTCCATTCTCTGTGCCCAGATTTTTTTTTTCCCCCCGAGACAGGGTTTCTCTGTATAGTCCTGGCTGTCCTGGAATTCGCTTTGTAGACCAGGCTGGCTTCGAACCAGAAATCCGCCTGCCTCTGCCTCCCAAGTGCTGGGATTAAAGGCGTGCGCCACCACCGCCCTGGCTCTGTGCCCAGATTTTAAAAGGTGTGGTGGATGCTCCCACAGGGGTGACTTAGCAGAGAAGGCTCTGAAGCTTGACGCTCTGGACCCCTTAGGTCTGATGTTCCTGTTTCCTCTCCAGTATTTCTCTCCTTCCCAGACTGGCTAGAAGGGCTGCCTGGGAGACCCTGGCTCACTTACCACTCTCCTTGCAGCAGACAGACACCTGGAGTCTCAGGCACCGGCCAGGACTCTCCGGAGTTGGCACCGCTGTAGGAAATTGGGAGGAAGAAGTTAGTGAAGAAAACCATCCCCTGGTGGTAGGCTGGAGCAGGCACCTCTTCCTTTAGGAGGCACACCAGGTACCAGTCCATCCACAGCTCTCAGCATCTCCCTAGTCCTTCCTGGCTTCCACACTCTCTTCCCTGCAGACTCAGTTGAGCTGTTCCCTAACCTCGTCCCAGGCTCAATCCAACTCTCTAAGCATCAGGAGTCACGGCTCTCTTCCCCCACTTACTTTAGAGGTCTCTGACACAAGGCAAAGGCGAAGAGCCCCACTCCTCTCCCCCACCTCCCCAAGAGGCGCGCAGTGTGAGCTGCTCACTCACAGATGTAGTAGTAAGTCTCTCCAGGCAAGAACTCAAAGCCCAGCGAGAAGGGTGTGAAGCGCTGGATCTTCTCTGAGAATCGACCAGGGCCGAAAGGGGCAAAAGGCAGTGAGCATTTCCAGCGCGGGAAGGCATTTGCCCCCTCTGCTGTGCAGGCCTCGTAGCCTGACCAGTCCACCATGTATAATGCAAAGGTTTCCGGGCCCTCCGGGGGCCCTGGGCTTTCATAATGTGGGCAGAAGATGTCTAGGTAATCGTTGAGGCCCACCTCCACCACGGCATCTCCTCGGAGCAACCTGTGGGCACAAGGGAGTGTGGGCTGATGGGCTTGTAGCACAGGACCACTGGGGCACATGTGGGGTCTGAGCCTGCCTCTGTCATACCCACTAGAGATGGGATAGTTTAGGAAGGCATGAGTTTCTAAGAGAGATCCACCCCATTTCAAAAAATGCCCCCCCCCTTTTTGGTAGCTGGGATTGAACCAGATGTTCTATTACTGAAACAGGGTATTGCTAAATCACCCAGGCTGTCCATGAACTCACTTTATAGTTCAGGCAGGCCTTGAACCTATCTACGATCCTCTTGCCCTAGCCTTCCAAGTAGCTGAGCTTATAGCACCAATTCCCAGACTGAACCTCTCCTTGATAAATAAATATGCCCATCACGTCAGTGTTAGCGAGGCTAGAGGTTGAAGTGCCCAGCCCACAAGGCTTGCTTATTGAAGAGGAGCCCATCACCATACCCTATCTATAGGGGCACCTTCCCTGAAGCCTGTTGCCCTCCCCGCCAAGGGGCCTGGCCTACCATCTGTGCTTGCTAAGAGGACGAACGTTACCAGGATGCTGAGGCAGGGAACAGATATATGCCCACAGAATAGTTACCGACATGAAGCAGGAGCTGGGAGGGTCTTCAGTATCATCGCAGTGAGAGGTAGGCTCTTGCCTCCCACAGTGAAAAGAAAATGAGTAGGGTGGGCTCTTTTTTACCTTTTAGGGATTTTACTATATGGCCCAGGCTGGCCTTGAACTCACGATCCTCCTGCTTTTACCTCAGTCTTCATTTTATCATTTTTTTTAAGCTATGCATGAATGTGTATGTGGGTATGTGTGAGTGAGCGAAGGGGCTGACGGAGGGTCCTCTGGTGGCAGTGGAGTCCAAAGAGGCTGTGAGCCCCATTTGAGACCTCAGCCTTCCAAAGACTGGAATTTACAGGCATGTGCCACCACACACAGTCCAGCTTCCTTTCTTAAGCAGACAAGTAGCTGCTGGTAATCAAGACAGCTCCGCCACACAATCAAGATCCTCTTCCTCTCCTCTCAGAAGCAGCCCGAGGAGACCGGGACAGGCCACCCCCACAGCACCCCATACTGAATGAGTCCAACACAGGCACATACACAACAAAGCATGATTTAGAAAAGGCCTCTAAACATCCTTAAGTGGGTGGCCAAGAACCACCTGCTGTGGCCACTCTTGATTCCTGGGCTGGGCTCTGACCACTAGCAGGCGAAGGAAGGAGGAACAGGGGAGATAGGATCTTTGTATGCTTCATCACACTGGGTGTGGAGAAGCACCCCCCGCCAAGCCAGAGCTCAGGAAATACTTGTGAATTTGGTGAATGAACTAGAAACTCAAGAGCTGGGGGCTGAGGTACAGGTCTGGAACTGAGATAGAAGAAGGCAGAGTCCAGGACAATAGCTCTTATCACTGGTATTGGTATTGGAATGACTATCTTTAGGCCTGCCCTCCATGGGGGGCTGTGGCCTCCCACGGGGCAGGGTTTCATTGGTAAAGCCCGGCAGCTCAGCACTGGTCTTGACACACACACACACACACAGAATGTGCTTATCAAATGTTAGCGAATAAATGAACAGAGCCACAGATTGTCTGAAGTAGAAAGTCAGAAAGGAAAACAGATGGGGAAGGCAGAGAGGCAGGGAGAAATGGGAAGCAGGATGCAAACAGCAAAAAAAAAAATACCACCGAGGTTCAAAGGCAGCCAGCTCAACAGAGAGGAAGAAATAGCATTAAAATCTGTACAGCTGCACTCCTTTTCACAAGCCTGACCTCAGTCAGTCCACTTGCTTCCCAGGGTACTGGGTATTATTAGCCCATTTTGTAGATGACATAACTGAGGTGAGCAAGGTCAAATGACTGGCCCACAGGTGAATCAGAGGGAAGAGCAGGGCCAGGATTGGACAGAAATAAGACCAAGATGGAAGCAGAGATACCAGGGGCCCGAGAGGCTCTCAGAACCAGAGAGGAACTCACGTCCTTTCACATGGGTAAAAAAAAAAAAAAAATCCCTCCCTGGTTCTCATCGGTCCACCCCAGCTTCTGCCCCTCCGAAGGTCTGGGCTCCCTAGAAAAGGGGGGCGGGACCCAGAATACAGGCCCAGGCCCCCTCAGCTCCCTGCTCTCAGACTCCAACCGACTACCCTCAGGACTAGGGTCCTCCGCCCGCCCCCCCAAACACGTGCGGGCGGGGGGTGGGGGGGACCCGGGGCACGCCTCGCCCCTCCCCCGCCGGCTCAAACAAAGGAGCCCCATCGCGCGGCTGGGCAGGGCTCAAACAGCGCCTTGCAAAAAGGCGAGCGGCGGGCGCGCGCAAAGCCTGGGAGCGCGCGGGCCCAGCTCGGCGCTCGCCTCGTTCGGCCGTGCTACCTGGGGTTAGAGGAGTTCCAGTAGATAGGGTGGCGGAGGCTGGAGCACCCCCGCAGGCGCGAGCCGAGCAGCGCGGCCCAGAGCACAGTCCGCAGCAGGGGCAGCAGCCGCATCGCCCCTGGGGTCCAGTCTGGTCTGGCCCGGCTGGTCCCGGCCCACTTCTCTGTCCCAGCGAGAAAGGTACAAAAGTGGAGGGGGGTGGGGGGTACGGAACGGAGGAGGGGTGTGGAGGCTCTTAGACCACACCCCTGGGTAACTTTCCACCAATGAAAACTCGTCTCCGCCTCCCCACTCAGCGCCAACTCTTGTTAACCCTTTGTGCTTCCTGTGCCCCGTGCGCTCCAGGTTAGCCAAAGC
Organism: Mus minutoides; assembly: GCA_902729485.2. Taxonomy (NCBI): domain Eukaryota; kingdom Metazoa; phylum Chordata; class Mammalia; order Rodentia; family Muridae; genus Mus; species Mus minutoides. The sequence continues at coordinate 61,363 of CACVCL010028878.1, read as the reverse complement.
GTCCCTTTGTTATCTCACTGTGCTGGAAGAGGGTGGCACGGTGGCTATTCCACTAAGGAATTAATGCTTGAGGGTTTTGGTTTTCTATGTGTGTGTACGTGTCGGCGCGAGTTGAGGTCTCGCTTCTATTCCTTCTCCACCTTATTTTTTGAGACAGGGTCTCTCACTGAACCCTGATTGGCTTGGCTTGCAGTCCTGTAAGCTTGGGGTCGGGGTAGGGGGGTGCTCCTGTTTCCTAGCCCCACCTCACCCCTCCCACCCACGGAGGGGGGTTACAGAAGTAAACCACTGGGCTGGTGAGATGGCTCAGCGGGTAAGAGCACCCGACTGCTCTTCTGAAGGTGATAAGTTCAAACCCCCAGCAACCACATGGTGGCTCACAACCATCCTTAATGTTATCTTGCGCCTTCTTCTGGAATGCCTGAAGACAGCTACAGTGTACTTACATATAATAAATAAAATAAATCTTAAAAAAAAAAAAAAGTAAACCACTAAATTTAGGGCTTTTTACACGAGTGCTGGTTATCCAAACTCAGGTAAGCACTTTACCAAGGCTGTCTTCTTTCAAATCCTATGTTGTACTTTATTTTGTTTAAAACAGGGTCTTGACGCTAAAGTCTGGCTGGCCTGGAACTTCTATTATAAGCCAGGCTGGCCTCAGACTGGCAATGATCCTCCTGCCCTATCCACTCCAGTGCTGGGATTACAGCCACGCGTTCATGCAGTACCACCTAAGAGGGCTGGATTCGGTTTATGTTTAGATCTTGTCCTTTGTGTCTGCATTGGTTCAAGGTAGAAAGCCTCATTGAAGTCTGAGAGGCTGGAGCTGGATGGCACATGAATTACACCCATAGAAGAATCCAGCGTTCTAGTCAGCACACAGCAAGTTCCTATTGGAGGCAGGGAATGTGTGTACTCAGGCACACACACACACACACACACACACACACACACACACACACACACGATGGCCAGCACCTGAAACCCCAGATACTTTTGGAGGCTGAAGCAGAATTGCCTTCCATGCATTGTTCTTTTGCTTTGCACAGGCAGAGGATGGTACAAGGGGAAGGACTGAAGTGGCTCTGGGGACACCCTGACATTCCTCTGGCGCATCGTGCTGGGTGACCATTGTGGGGCACAGCCTGCCCCTTATCCCCACACACCTTCTCTCTCCCAGGAGGCCTCAGTCCTGAGGTCTAAATGATGAGGTGGTAGCAATCAGTACAAAGCACAAAGCACCTTTGTTCTGGAACCTTCAGGTGGGGGCAGGGAGGTGGAGGAGGCAGGTGTGAACCCTTGGAATCCAAGCAGCCGCTGCCCTGCTCCACCCAGGCTCGGGGCTCTGAGAACACCAGTTAGATCCATTTTCCCAGCCACTGGTCAGAGGGTGGGGATGCAGGTCTGACAACTTAGGTCATTTGTCTCTGGCTGTGGTGGGGGCTGAGCAGCATTGCTGGGGAGAACTTGGAGTCCAGAGGCCATCCGTCCCAGACTGAGCAGAAGCAAGCTAGAGGCATCCTAAGTGACACATTCTTGTTGACCCTTTCTGGGAAGTGATCCTCTCCTACAGGCCCTGGTTTGACCCAGCAGCGTCTCCTAGTGGCCAGAACCCAGCTTCCAGGAGCAGACACATTCCAAGATCTCACATTTATTATAACAGATAGTGTCCATGTCCTTCCGCCACCTACTCCAGCCCCGACCTCAACCCCTCCCCAGCACCCCCGCTGCAGCTATTTTAGTGCGTCCCCAGGTATTGCTTAACAGCGCCTGGTGGTTCTTTAGGGCTGGATTCCAAACTGTCTGTTCTCCTGCTTCTCTAGTATTTGGGGCAGAGGTTCCACTTCTTTGAGTCTTAGAGCTTGAGCAGGAGGCAGCCAGATCTCCAGAGGTCAGAGGTAGAGCGAAGATGCTGCAGGGGGTGGTGGAGCTGGCCTGGAGTTTAGAAAAGCCAAGAAGAAAAATGGTCAGAACTCCTGCCTAAATGCCTCGTTGGCAGCAAGGCCCTTAACCTCAGCAACATCCTCTTTACCTACCTGGAGGGTACCACCAGCTGCAAGCTTCCATCTCCTGGGCCAGGCAGGTCACCTGGTGAGTGCCGGCCCTGTGGGTTGGCAGGCAGTGGCTTTCTTGGGGGTGGGGGTTTGGTAGGCCCCTGAGACTGAGAAAGAAGGCCAGTTTGGAAAGATGTCATGTTTCTCACCCACAATGTAGGGGTTCTAAGAGCGGGGCTAGTAGTCACCTTTGTCTCCAACCAAACCTATCACTACCAAAGGTGCCACTGGGATGTATGCTGTCGGGCACAGAGGGAGGCAACCTGTCTCCCACTGCCCATTGCCACCATGGCTCTAGGTAGGAGAGGCAATGTCCTGCTCCCCTCGCTGTTACCTTTGGGCGCCTCACCACAGGGTCAGCAGGCAGAGAGCGAGTGGGGGCATTGGATCGGTCAGCCAGCGCAGCCTGAACAAAGAGAGGAGCAGCGGCTTGGAAAGCATGGTCCAAGGTAGTGAGCATGCAGATGCTACCCAGGAGTCGACGTGCAAACTCAGCCGAGGGTGGGGGGTGGGGGTCAGGGGAAAATGGGAGCATGCGCAGAGCCCCGGGGAAGGAAGGTGCGGGTCAATTACGGAGTCCCTGGATGGCTGCAGTCCTACTATAGACCACCAGGTGGTAGTAGAGACCATGGCGGGAGGCTCACCCTTTGCTGCATCTGGGACTTTGAAGGCTGAGGGGGCACCCTGGTCTCCTAATGAAGAACACCACTGGGGGGAAGCAGGGATGAGAACTGCGATTGGGCACCACACCTCCCACCTGTCCTGAGCCAGGGCAAGGCCCAGCCCGGATTTACCTGCAGTTTCTTGGGCACAGGGTTAGGTGGCAGCGGCCTGGAGGGGGGCACTGGAAAGCTGACCACACTAGCTTGCTGAGAAGGCAGGAGGAGCAGACAGGCAGAGTGGGCAAGAGGAAACAGACAGATGTGGGCAGAAAGGGGTTAGTGTTCAGACAGGGCAGCAGGGCCCCAGAGGCAGTGAGGTCACTGAGCTGCATGCAGGGAGTGGCATATGCTGGAGAGGGACATGCAGGCTGACTCCATACACACCCTCTTGCCATTAAAGGTAGAGGGCTTAGGCCCTGAGCACTTGGCATCCTTTTACACATGATGTCCTGGGCCTTATCAGATCTAAGCACACGGAAGGTCCTTTTGCACAAGGGCCCATTATCCCATGGCTCTGGTTGCTGTGAAGGGCATGGATAGAACCATCTCTCAAAGACACTGATTGGGTCAGCTGAAAGAGCTCAGCAGAGCCTTCTGGTGGTGACTGGCTCACCCACTCTGCCTGTCCTTGTTTCTCTGCCTGCTACTTACTGGTCCTGAGTCCTTGGATTGGCTGAGCACTCCAAGTCTTTCTGAGTCTTGAACCCTTCGTGCTACCTCTACAGCCCAAGGTAGGTAACAAGTAATGTGGACTCTTCTTTCCTCTGGCATCCAGGGCTTACCTTAGTGCCTGTCATCTGCTGTGCCCTCTGTGGAGGTCCTGGTCGTTCAGGAGGACCGGATTGGGCTGCCCTGAGTATGAAGAAAGCCAAAGAAAAAAAATGGGACTAGCCACCCACCTGCTGATCTGGGAGAAAGGAACCCTTTGGCCCTTGGAGGGTAGTTGTGTGTGCTTCAGGGGTGTGGTTGAGCATCCTGGAAGAAGGCTACCTTTCCCCTACCTTGGGGTCCTGGGAGAAGTGGCCCTTATATCTGGGGGTGAAGTTAAGGAAAACACACAGAGATGATAGGTAGGTGTGTAGGAATGGTAGTCAGAAAACTCAGTATCTGAGAGTTGGAACTTAGAAGCAAAGGGTAAGGACTGTATGGCTTGGGGCCTTTAGAATCAGGGCTCCAGAACTGTCCCCAACGGAAGGAAACAGCAGTAGAGACAGGATGTTCATACCTATATTGGCAGCTGGATCCTTTAAGCTGGCAGAGCCGCTGATGCAGGCAGGCACGGTGCCAGTAGCTGGCACCAAGTAGTACGAGGACCAATAACAACAGGAGGCTGAGGAGCAGGCCTGTGGTCAGGGAGCTGGTTGCTATGGAGAGAGGTCCAAACTGAGGGAGGGTCTGGCTAAGAACTCTCTACTGAGAGGGGAGCAGGGATAGGGCAGAAGTGAGGTGCGGAGGAACCAAAGACAGCTTCAGGAGTCATAGAGTCAAGGGACAGAGAGCAAAGCGGTTGGTCAGGAAGGGGACTAAGGAGAGAGGCAGTCAGAGCTATTTCCCAATGCCCTGGGCCCATCCTCTAGCTACCTTTGAGCTGGGTCATACAGTCAGGAGGTGCCCAGCCCTCTTCACAGCGGCAGTGCCCGCTGCTGTCACAGACCTAGAGGGACAAGAAGCAAGCAATGAGGGTGTCTGTCAGATGGGACCATTTCCCTATGTATGGCTTTTCTTTGCTTTCTGTCTTGTTTTGGTTTGATTTGGTTTTTCAAGACAGGATTTATCTGTGTATCCCTGTCTTTCCTAGAATTCACTCTATAGAGCAGGCTGCCCTCAAACTTGGAAATCCACCTGCCTCTACCTCCCAAGTGCTGGGACTAAAGGCGTGCGCCACAGCTGCCGGCTTTTCAATAATTCTTTTTTATCCCCTAAAGCTTCTCAAACTGTCAGGAATGCTTTGGAGAATGGGTAGACAGGCAGTCCTGGAGAGGGGGAGTCTTTATCCATGCCAGGAGAAATGCCAGCAAGCTAATACTTTTAATATGCTGGTCACTAGTTAGCCACTTTCAGGCTCTCCAGGATATGGGTACCATTATGTCCACTTGGAAGAGGAAACAGCCCAAGAAGGCTAATAACATATCCCAGGAAGTGGCAAAGACGGGAACCAAGGTATGTCTGTTTCCAAGTCCGGACTTTTTCCTTCAGCGGGCTCCCTTTCCCCCTTCATCTCTTCCACACCAGCTCACCCCATGGCCGTGGCATTTGCTTCGACATTCCTGTGCTCCCAGGAGATCCACGGGCTGGCATCTGTGGCCGATGCACACCTGTTCCGTAGAGAGAAGAGCAGAGATGACATTCTCAAAGCCTTCGAGAGACTGGGGCCTGCAGGGTTGTGTGAGACTCCCTTTTACAGAGGTAAAACCGAAGCTGGGTGGGGAAACAAGACTGTTTGGACTGAAGAATCTGGCTTGCTGTGGGTCAGAGGCTGCTTCCCACCCGGTCTCAATCGCCCAGGCCACTCACCAGGCCAGGACCACAGGCAGTGCCAGGCAGAGCCAGAAGAGGCTGGGCCACATCATTGCCCAGGTCCAGGTCCACCCAGCTGCAGTTTAACTGTGTCCCGTTGGCTTCCAGGACCTCCGAGAGGCGACCTTGGACTGAGCCCAGGAGAGGCTGGCTCCTACCCCACTGGCACTGCAGTTGCCCACACATGGCATCTCTGGAGGTAGGGAGAAAGGCAAGGAGGGTTGGTAGAAGAAGCACCATGTTTCCACAAACTCAGGAAAAGCCCTTTTTTTTTTCACTTACCTAGGGGCACAAGGCATGTAGCTACCACCGGGGCTGCGCCCACAGCTCCCAAAGGCATTACCCCGAGTGTTGGCTGTTTGGAGACAAAGTGGCGCAGCAGGCTGGGCCCCAGGTCCCCAGAGTGACTGGCACTGCCGGGCATAGGAGGCACAGCGCCCGTGCATACACACGGCCTCTCCACTAGCACAAGGCTCACCGTCCCCAAGTCTGATGTCAGACGGGCACTGAGAGCTATCTCCTGGGCAGAACTCAGGCAGATCACAATCGTCTGTGGGAGGGCGGCACAGCCAACCAGCTGGGTGCAACTGTGGAGGGTGGTGAGCATTAAAGTAGGTACTGGGCAGAGTTGGCCAGGAGCTCGGGGTCCAAGCTCGGCCGCGGAGGGGGCTAGTCCCAGGTCTATGCCCACCTTGCAGTTTTGACAACAGGGTCCATCAGACGCACACTGTGCTCCTGGCCTCAGCTGGCAGGTGAAATAGTCACAACAGGGATCAGTGCATTCCTGCAGGCAAGGGTTCAGAGGGAGCCGAGTCTCACAGCAGCGCCTGCGCACAAGCCCTCCGGCCCACCCAGGGAGCAAACCCAGGTATCAAAGGCATGGAGTAAATGAGAGAGCATGGAGTGAACGGCTGGCCCCTCAGAGCCAGAAAGCTACACAGGAAACTCAGGGCTGAATAATGAGGCGAGGACACAGGATCGGGCACAGCTTTGGGGTCAGGGGCTCACATCTGGGAAGCCACAGTCACACTGCTCTCCAGGGTCCACAAACATATTTCCACACAAAGAGGACATAGGGGTCAGGCTGGGTTGCCGTTCGAAGAGGCAGCTGCCCATTCCATCCAGGAGGGCCTTTTCCAGGGCCTGTCGGCTGCAGTTGCTGAAGTTCAAACCTGGTAGGAAGCTGAGGAGAGCGGCCAGGGCAGCTGGGCAGAGGCTCTCGCACCTGGCCTTACCCTCACGCACCCTAACATCCCATCCCCCACCTCACCCCAGCCCGTTACTCACTCTGTGGAGGCCTCCATGATGCAGCTCTTAGCTGGGGCTGGACCTGGACAGGGACAGCTGTGCCCAGGCGAATCATGATCTAGACCCAGGCTGTGGCCCAACTCATGGGCGATCGAGGAGGCAACGCCTAAGATGCTTGTGGAGTGGTCCTATCATTGGGGAGGGAGAGACCCCAGGTCCAACCCGAGCCTACCACGACTATTCCCGCCCCCTCCTCATCCACTCCCCTGGATACTGATTCCTCCTTAATTGACTAAAGTAGGAGAGTCCAGGCCTGGGTGCCAGGGACCTAAATTCTAGCTAAACTCTGTCTTTGGGTCTCTTTCCCCCTAGAAATGCAAAGGTGTCATAAGTGACAACTCTGTATTCTATGATGAACTGGCCACACACAAGTTCTGTGACAAGTAAAGGCCACTTTGTGACCCTCTGCCTTCTTTCCCCACAGCTCTGAGACTGGACAAGTTTGAAGAGAGTGTTCAGTGAATAAAGGGCCCAAACACTGGAGAAGTGTATGGGAAATGAGGAGGCATGCAGACAGCTTACCATATTCACGCCTCCGGAGAAGTCAGGGGAACAGATGGAATTCTGAATGGCCATGCCCACCATGGGCCCAGAGAAGGAAGTAACACTGCAGGGCAGAGGTGAGAGAGCAGAGGCTAAAGCCATCATTGTCAGAGCCTCACGGGTGTTGAAGGGATAGACACTCAGCCCTGACAGGATAGCATCAGGCCCCGGTAGCAGGGTTTGGGATCCTTACGTCACCAGCTGGGCACTGTCATGGGGCAGTCGAGGCAGCAAGTCTGTCCGGCGCCAGCGGAGGAAGTTGTCTAGCAGGACAGCTGGGTTGGAGCTCATCTCTATCAGGTCGTGCTGGGTCCATGCCTCTAGGCCCACAAGTGCTACCCGGACATTCAAGGGCTGGAAGAACTGAAAGGACCAAGGCTCAGAAGAAAAGGGGCAGGGCCGCAGTGAGAGAGTGATGGGGCTAGAGCCACAGTAAGGGAGGGTTGGGTCTCCTACCCAGCCCCAGACTCACCATGTCTAGCAAGAGAGCCGCTTCTAGTGTTCGGTTCAGCAGTTGTTGGAAGTCAGGGTACTTTCTGACCTGGGGGGGGGGGCAAGTGGGTTTATCTTGAAATGTAGGAAAGTTGGGGTGGGGCAGGGAGCAGGAGAGGGCTATGGTGTCAACACACTCACCTCTGAATTATCAGCCACAATCACCAGCTCCACAATTTTCGTCTCTGTGACTACATCCCGCTTAAGCTATGGATAAGAAGCGAGATGTGTCAGGCAGATTCTCAGGGCCATGGCCCCGGGCTGGGTAAGCTGTGTCCATACCCACTCTGAGTAGTTAAGAGGATGAAGACCTCACGGGGTGTATGAGAGCTCAGAGACCTGCCCATAGTGGACAGAGGGCAGATTATGAAGCCCAAAATGGGACCCTTATTTTCCCACTCCAAAGCAAGCTTTTGGTCTTTTGAGACAGTGTCTTGCTGTGCAGCTCTGGCTGGCAGTGAACTCTCTATCCTCTGGCCTCTGATCCCCAACAGCTGCTAGGACGCAGTCATGTACCATCAAACCTGGCTTCCTTCGATTAAAAAAAAAAAATACTAACTAAAGCCAGGCATGTTGGTGCATGCCTTTAATCCCAGCCCAGGCAGAGGCAGGTGGATCTCTGTGAGTTCAAGGCCAGCCTGGTTAAGTTCCAGGACAGCCAAGGCTATAGAGAGAGACCCTATCTTAAACACAAACAAACAAAAGCAAATCAAAACCTATTATAGATGGGTATGGTAGAGCAGACCTTTAATCCCGTTACTCAGGCAAACAGACAAACAGACAGACAGACAAACAAACACAAACCCCAAAACAACTAAGTAACAGCTGACATTATCACATACAGTGTTCCAGGCGCCAGATCTAAGCACCTGCCATATCAATTCACTTTAATTTTCACACTGTAGTGTAATCTCCGTCTTTGTAAATTAGGATTTCTTCCTTAGAAAATAGAGCTTTAGGCAACACCTGCCTTCTTGGGTTGCTAGGAAGAGCAAGCGAGGCAGTGTTCACACCATGCCTAAAACATGGGGGATGGCTCCCTCAGCAGCAGCAGCAACTGTCCCTGGGGTCTGGGCTCTCAGGCTGCCTCCTCACCCTGTGAACGTGATGCTGTTCCAGGAGGAGGTCTGGTCCTGCCCGAGTGGGCCCAGAGGCATGCCAGCTTGGGGCACAGGTGTAGCCTGGCAACAGGAGGTCTTGGATCCGAGAAACGACAGGACGCTGAAGGTCCCCAGGGCCCAGCTCCAGTGTATAGCTTCTCTCTGGTGACAGGACAACCAGCCCCCTAAGGAAAAAGACAGGGAGTCAGGGCATTTCCGTTCCCTACCTGTGTGGATCCTCTCCCCTGGTAGCTAGCCCATAGTACCTGATCCCAGAGCAGGCACAGAGGGAGACCCAGGAGCTGGGATGGCCCTGCACTTGTCCTCGGTAGCAGCAGTTTTCCTACAGCAGGGAAGCCACATTAGTTAGCACCAGCCCACAGGGGAGACCAGACAACCCTGGAGTCCAGCTTGCCAATAAGAGCAGGCAGGACCCTCCCACTTCCTCCAGGGCTGCCATCCTCCCTTCTTCCTTCCCTCTTTGCCAGAAACAGCACCAGAGGGCCTGACTCACCAGACTGTAACCCTCGCTGACCACCGGGGTGCCGTCAGGCTGGTACCACACCAGAGTCGGGCGGCCAGGGATTCGATCTCTGTGAGAAAGAGGGCAGGATTTGAGCCACTTCACAGGGTGTTGGAGTGACAAGCTAGGGCCTGAGGTTGGGTGAGGGTATGTTAGGGACCAGACAATGCCACCAAACTAACTACTCAGTTTCTCTGAGACCACAGAGTCTAAAGGATGAGCTGTCGTCCCCTCCTGCCTATCTGAGTTCCAATATGATTTTTGACATCTATCTATAATTGTATGAACTCAGGAAAGTTATTTAATTTCTCTGGGCTTTAACTTCTTCAAATGTTAAATAAGGACAACTATGTAATAGCATCTACCTTATAGGATTGTTGTTAAGGAGTCCATGAGCGTAGGTGCATAATAAATGTTATGTAAATCACCTCCCAGTAATTATTCATGCCTACCACCTTACCTGTTCTGTAGAAGCTCCAGGATATGACTCTCACTGTCCAGCTCCAAGGAAATCCTCAGGGCCTCAGGTAAACCAGTCTGTGGACACCAGAGGCATGTCACCTCCCCTAGTTCTGTCCACAACTTCTATCCTATATAACCAGAAAACCTCAGGCTCTCAGGAGAGTATCAGTGATTAGGTCACTGGTTGGGGGATCCCATGGGAGGGTCCAGGAAACCCTGCCTGGCCTGGGCATTGTTCTAGGGGCTTATGTGGGAAGGTCAAGGAAGGTATCTGAGCCACCCCTTCTCGGCTTCCTGCCCAGAGAGGAAGCATCATGAAGGACCCAGCACAGGCCCCAGCCCTTCCTCTGACTCAGCTTCAGAAAGTGTGTATCTGTCTGTCTGTCTGTCTGTCCCTGTCCCTTTCCAAATCTCTCCCCCACTGAAAAAGAGAGCAGCATTAGTGGAAAGAAGGAGGCTTAGTGTCAGAACTCTTCCAGGGTACGATGGACGGACAGGCTGGGGCCGAGGCAGAGGGGACGAAGCTGAGTGTAGCCAGGGGCTGAGTGAAAGGAGCGGACCCAGGTGGACCTGTTACCCTCAAGGTGATTAATACTGTGGAGCGTGAGGAACGAGTAAATCTTATTAGCAGGCTGGGACTCACCTGAAGCACTTCTGCTAGGCTCAAGGGGGGGCTGTCCTGAACAACCCGGCTCTCCATGGATCCACTCAGCGTCTTCTCTGGGCTGGCTGGCTGCTCTTCCTCAGCGCCTCCTGCAGGGTCCCAGAACATCCTAAGAGATTGCTGAGGGAATCCCTAGCAAGGCTGGAGACTAGCATCCTCAGACCCACCGACCCTCAGCACAGAAGGCTATAGCAGTGGCAGTGTGTGCCAGGAGTTAAAGGAAGATATGGGAAGGAGGGGGTTTCTTTCCCAACTTAACGGGTTTCACCCATAAATCCCCAAAGTTCAGAGTATCCAGCTTGCAGCTCCTCCTTGCCTTCCCTTTGGCCAATCGGGGGCCCTCCCTTGTTCCCATCCCTTCCCAATCACACTCCCCACCCAATCAGGAATGCCCTTTCTTAGGACTAGAAGTCTGTGGCCTGGTGCCCACTTGCCCTTCCTTTTCCCTCACAGTAGAGATGCCTGCCGGGAACGCCCATCTTTGGGTGAGCAGTGCAAACACTCTGACCTCCCTAAACAGCCTTGATGCCCAGTCAGGCGCACCCGTTCCCAACAGCCTCCGCTTCCTCCGCCAGCACCCCCCAACAATGGCCCTCTCCTCTCCGGACACTCCACCCCCGCCTACCCTCTCGGCCCCCAGCCCAAGACAGCAGCGGGAAGTGAAAGTTCCAAGGAGGAGTTGGTGTCCCAGTCTCTTTCCTGGGGAAAGCTCCCTCCCCTGGCTCCTCCGGGCCCCTCCCGCTCCGCCAGGCTTCTGGTGGCAACCGCACCCGAGTGAGCGGTGCTGGCCGCCCAGGTCTGGAATGAACGGCTAAAAAATAATTCTTTTCACTAAAACCCCAGTAGCCGTGCCTAGTCCGGGCACTCATAGAGTAGAACTGTGAGCTAGGCCCTAGAGAGACGAAGACGTCAGTCCTAAGCAGTGACTCTTTCCATGATCTGAGCCCTCCCCACCCCCCAACCCCGAGCACGCTCTTCAGTGCCGGAGACTCAAAGTGTCTGCGGGGATAACTCTGGACTTCAGAACAGAGGACGCCACCCTCCCTCCTCCTCCTCCTCCCCATCCTCCTCTTCCTTTCCCTCTCCAAATTACCTGGCCCTAGGCTTTGGTCAGCAGATCAGGCAGGCTGTCCTCTGGTTAGGCTCCGGCAGACCCCAGCTCCCCATTGCCTCCGGGTTTCCTTGTACCTCTTTCCAAATCATCCCCTCGACCCACTATCGGCTGAGAACTCACCTATATTTGGCAGCGGCGGGGATGGCCGAGGGCTGCCCGCGCCCAGGAGGCCCAGAGCCCAGAGCAGCGCCAGCCGCATGGCCGCGGAGCTCCGGGTCGGACGAGGGCAGCAGGTGCGGGGCTACGCGTGGGGGAGCAGCCACGGCCCGGCCGGACACCAGCTCCGTGCAGCGCAGCAACTAGGCCCCGCCCCGCCCGAGGCCCCGCCCCGCCCCGTCGGAGGCTCCGCCCCTGCCGCTCAGCGCAGCCTCTTTCCAGCAGCTACCGGGATGGGTTTGGACACCGCAAGGCTCGCGCCTACCCTCCATCCTGCCTCCGGTCTGTGGCCCGGCTTCATGCGGATTGTGCGGGCCAGTTCTGGCTCACCCAGTCCCCGATCCCTGCGAAGCACCAGCCGCAGGAGCGTGCATCACACTTTATTAAGCAAGAAGGCGGGCAGCATCCCTTCAATCGCCATACACAGCGTCGTCATTGCTGTCGCTGTGGGCGGATGACGAGAGCTCTTCGCGGGGCGTGCACACCGGGCAATGCCGTTGCATGTCGTCCCAGCACGACCGACAGTACAGGGCCTTGCAGTCTGGTGTGGGGCACACGTAGGATTCGGGCGTCTCCATTGCCTGGCACACCACACAGCGCTGACGCATAAAGCGGTGCAGGAGAGGGCACCGGCGGTACAGAGCGTCCACCAGGTAGTGGGGCTGTTGGGAGATGAGGTGGATTGGTTAATGCCAGGTGGGCTGAGCAGAAAGGGTTGTCGGGGCACTGGGCAGATCTTAATGTATGAAGTCCCAAGGCCTGACAATGCTATATTGGAGGAAGCTGGGATGGACCAGAAGAACCCTGGAGGGTGATATTGAAGTAAATCTAAAGTCTTCTTTTCCTCCATGATGGAATGCGGAGCCTGGCGTGCCCAAACTCACTCCCCAAGGATGACCCACAACAACTATGTACGCCTGTGGAGCAGCTTAATTTGTTTCTTAGGTTTAGAAGGGATCAGGGCAGACAGATTATGGTAATTTACACCTTACTGGGCTGGAGAGATGGTTCAGTGGTTAAGAACCCTGACTGCTCTTCCAGAGGACCCAGGTTTGAATCCCAGCATCCACATAGCTAACAACTGCCTGTGACTTGTGTTCTAGGGAACTGGATGATCTTCTGGCCTCCCTGGACACCAGCCACTCATGAGGGCACAGACATATGCATAGGCAAAATATTCATACATTTAATTAAGTCTTAAAAAAAAATCTCACCGAGCGGTGGTGGTTCACACCTTTAATCCCAGTACTTGGGAGGCAGAGGCAGGTGGATTTCTGGTTTGAGGCCAGCCTGGTCTACAGAGTGAGTTCCAGGACAGCTAGGGCTACACAGAGAAACCCTGTCTTGAAACAAACAAACAAAAAACAAAAAAACAAAAACCCTCATAAAGATGGTGTCACTTTCCTAAGTCAGATCTGAGTCAAACCTGGAAGGAACCAAGTCCCAATCTTTACGGCCATTCCACTGCCTCACTTTCCAAATACCCTCCTCATAATCATTAATCATTCCCTGGTCATTGCCTAGGACATCCCAGGGGCCCCACCGCCTGCCAGATAAGAGCAGATCTGGGCTTGACCTTCGAGCGCTCCGAGGTCTGTTTCTGCCCAGCCTTGCTCTGCCTCTGCGGCTCCTGCCACATCCGTGCACTTTGCATTTTCCTTGGCTTGCCCTTTGACCTTGGCAACCCTTTCGAACTCTGAGTTTCTTCACACGCTGTTCCTTCAGCTTAGAACACATAGCCTCCTGTTTCATCTAACCATTCGAGTTCAGTCAACCTCAGGACCAGGTCAAGGGATCCCAGCCTGCTGATGTTCATGTGTGCTGTGGGGTATGTGTGGCAGTCAGGGGACAGCTTGTGGGGAGTCCTCTCCTTCTACCAGGTAGATGGTGAATTGAACTCGGGTCATCAGGCTTGGTGGAGCATGCACGTGTGTGTGTGTGTGTGTGTGTGTGTGTGTGTGTGTGTGTGTGTGTGAACATGAATGAAGTAAAACCCAGGCGTTGTAACAACTGAACAAATAAAGTGGTAAACACCGTCTTACAGAGAAGAGAAAGCAAGGCCCGGCAGTTGAGTAGGGTCATGCAGCTGCCATACCATGGCAGGGATGGAGCTGGATTCAAGCTAAGTCTTTTCTGGCAGCCAACCACTGTACCACTCTTCCAACTCTGCAGAATGGCCTCACAGACCTGTCTACACCCTTTGTTCTTCCAATAGGAAAACAGACACAGTGAAGACCCCTGGCTCCTTCAGCTTCAGAATGTGTTGACTCAACCGCGGTTCCGGTTCTGTGTCTTCCAAAGACTGCATGTTCCCTCCCGAAGTCACTGACCCCTGGCCACCTGCCTCCTCTCTATTTCCCAGAACCACCTTGGGCTTGTCTGTGTGCTCTTTCTTATGGGGTCATTGCTGCCCTACAAACAGACCACCGATCTCATATCTCCTTTCTGCCACTTCCTAAAGGCCCATGCATGTCTGCAGCTGGGTTGAGTATTGAGTTTCAAAGACAGATGCAGCCCTGACCCACCCTGTATCTCCCAGACCCACTCAGCTCCAGTGGGCCTGGGACCCTGAGGGTCCTGGGTGTCCTGAAAAGGGTATCCCTTCTCGGAGAGTCTGCAGACCCTGTGGAGAGCTGGCAGGCTTTGCTAGAGACTGGACTTACTGGAACCTTCTGCTGACGTGCCCTCCGAACAATGGCGGCCCTCCTCAGTTTAGTGAAAGCTGATCTCTTCTTCAGGAACTCATTGTAGAAGAACAGAGCCCTCTTCTTCTCTCGCTGAGGGGTTGGGTGGGAAGCAAGAGGAACCAGTGATAGTGATTAGAGCAGGGGAGGACATGGTAGGGTGGTAGGGAGTTGTATGCGTGCATGCTCAGGGGTGGAGCTGTCTGCAGGTTCACCTTGGGGAAATAGAAGGCTGCGATGACTCTCCTGAGTCGGTAGCCTAAGGCCTGAGCTAGGCAGAGACACACAAGCAGGAGGGTTGGCAGTGAGGCCTTGAAGTAATCCCTGGCATTCAGGCCCATGGGTTGGGGCAGGCAGGCTGGGGGAGAAGGCAGATGACTATTAGCAATCTGGTCAGTGCCAGCTGAGGGCAGCGCCAAGTTGATCTCCCTACCCTGGAGGTACAGGGTGGACTTCCAGTTTGACTCCCCTGCCTCTTCTCCATCTTGCAAAGTTTCTCTGTAAATACCATAGCTACTTATGATCTGCTCTCCCCCCTCCCCCATCACTACCTCTGGAGGCTGCTTGATTTTAATTTCATTGTGGCTGAAAGGTCTACTGGACACGGAGGAGGTAGGACCTCAAAGCTCTGGCAACCATTTTTCTCTGATCCAAGCTCGCCTGGGCTCTGATCTCAAGCATACCAGACCTCTTTTCTCCACTTGCAAAGTCCAGTCTTCAACCCTACCCTATTCCTATCGTACCCTAGCCCTCGACTCCACGGATCCCAGCCCTTTGGCATCGCTCACGCATGTTGTTTGTTTCCACTTCCATACTCGAGGAGGTGTTCAGAGCTCCAATGGTTTTACGAAGAAGCTTGGCGAGTATGGAGTCTCCCTCGACTTTTATCTCCAGTTTGTGACTGCCTGGTTAGGGTGGAGAGAAGGATTCCGGTAAGAGCTGGAATTATGGGGATAGAGGGAAAGGATGCAGAAAAGGAAGGAAAAGGTATGGGAGGTGGGAGGGGGTTGGTCCCGGGCTCCCGGCTTCGGCCCAGGCTCACTGCGAAAGGAATATTGCACGAAAGAGTGCTGGCGGATGGTGTCAAAGATGGAGTAGAGTGCCCAGTCGATCGCACACAGCACCATCAGCAGCAGCACGATAGGCAGGGTCTCTAGGAGCTCTCTTATCTGTAGGGAGCCCGGGGAGGTAGAGTTGTGTACCCTCTGCCCTGGTTTGGAGCTTGGAGTGTTCTCTGCCCTTTGCCCTCCACCCTCAGAGTCCCACCAGCAAGTTGCCCTCCCCCAGCCCCTGTCCCCAGACCCACTGCCCGCTCCAGTCTCACCACATAGCGCATTTCCCAGGCCTGGATAGTAGCTTTGAAAGGGAAGATAACCGATTTCCTTTCTGCCTTGCGGAGTGGCAACAGACTCTGTTTGCCCTGAAAAAGAGCGAAGAGGGCTTGCTGCTCTACTCAAAGGTCCCAGGTTCGGTTCCCGGCACCCACATCACACGGCACACATACATACAGACCCATACAAAAACATTTTAAATATCATTATAGATAAAAATACTAGCCGGGTGTGGTGGCGCACGCCTTTAATCCCAGTACTCAGGAGGCAGAGGCAGGTGGATTTCTGAGTTCGAGGCCAGCCTGGTCTACAAAGTGAGTTCCAGGACAGCCAGGGCTATACAGAGAAACCCTGTCTCGAAAAAACCAAAAAAAAAAAAAAAAAAAAAATTACTAAGGGCCCTCATTCTCCACACGGGGCACAATAAGGTGTCCTCTGGCAGGCAGGGTTGAATTCCCTCACCAGCTTCTTCCTGCGTGCGTCGATCTGACGGAAGTAGGTGCTGATGTAGATGTTGTCAAAGCGGATGTCCCAGTTGTAGTGGTCCATGTAGGAGAACGCTCTGTGAGGGAAAGGCAGGGCTGTCTCCATCTTCCTGCTTCAGTGTCTCCCCATCCACACCCAGCCACCGGCTTCTGTTAGATACAGTCATCAGATCAACCGGCATTCACAGAGCATCTCTGTGTCTGAAGCCTGGGACAGGTGACCCGGGGATGAAGGAAGCAAGCTCCACCCTGCCTTCTAGTTGTTCAGTAGATGTCCACCCATGCAATTGCTGAGACCCGACAGAGGGAGGGAGGGCGTGGGCAGTCTGTGAGTTAGGGACGGACGTTTGTCTTGCAGGAAGAGTGAAATAGATGCATGGAGTCAGGAAACACTCCAGATTGCAGGAATCACTCAGGACCATGGCTCCCATATTCATTTTATTTATTTGGCTTGCCTCGAACTTGTAGACATCTGCCTGTCTCTGCCTCTTGAGTGCCGAGACTAAAGGAGATCTCCACCATACCCTCTAGCTTTATCTGCTGTACACCTCAAACAAAACTCAGATCCAGACACCTCCTGTCTTTCCAGCACACCCTGCCCTTCCTGACTTCCCTTGAGCTGTGTATGTGTGTGCGGAGACATAGGAGACATATGTGTACATGTGTGAGTAATCTCTGTGTAGCTCCCAAAGTCCCAAAAAATACTTGCTTCCTAAGGAAAAAATTTTAATTGTGAAAACATGTTAAAATTTCAGAAATATGTTAAACTGCAAAATATGAAACATAAATCCCATTTATGAAGAACAATGCCACGGGGAGGCTTCAGAAAATGCAACGATAGACTGGGGCGCCCCCTTGTGGAGAGACCTACCACTGCAGTGTTGGGTTTTCTGTGCTGGAGACATTCCCCCCCCCCCCCCCAGCTCTGTCCTGTTTCTGAGTGATCTCACCCAGGTTGAAAGCCTGGCAGCGACTTTAGACTCTCCCTTCCCTCTCCAGGCTTGGCTTTCAGAACAGCTACGTCTTTCCACTTCCTTCCATTTGGGGCTATCTTCCTGCTCTGCTTTACTCTGTCCTCACTCCCTAACCTCTGACCTAGCCTGGTCTCTGTGCCTGTGGCCCCACCCCCCCCTTTACCCACCCACCCCCACCCCCACCCTCATCCATCTTGTGGTCACCTTCCTGTTCAGGGCCTTCCTGCAGAGCTTTCCAGACTCTAGCCAAGCCACCCTCAGTTCAGCCCTCCACCCAGCCACTGGCCTGTAAACTGCAGGACACCACCCGTCCTTCTGTTGAGCACAGATCCTACCTGCAACCTTCTGGGCCTTAGCTATGCCCACCCCTATGGAACCTCCATGTCTCCCATGCCTGTCCCCACAGCCGGTCCATACTGTGGCCCTTGGGTCATCTGTGTTTTCTGAGTGTCTTTTTCACCATCTCAACTAGGCGGGGAGTGTCTCCAGGGTAGCAACATGGCTTGTTCACCTTTGTCCTCCTCCCACAGGGCCCTGGCTACCTAATCATTCACTTGGAGCCACTCTAGCCTGAAGAACAGGGACAGACGGCAAGGGTCCCTATGGCTGCACTCATTCATCTCCTGCCCAGCCCCAACACTGGAGGGTGGAGGACAAGAGGAGAAGGCCCAGAACTCAGTGGGAGAACCTGAGCCCAGTGAGGGCCAGGGCAGCCCCAGGTGGACACCCAGCTGGGTAGGGTTGTGGACTTTGTTCTAAATGGAAGGAAAGAAGCTGCCAACACAGCAGGCAGGAGAGAATGAAAGCAAGACTAGGTGATAAAAATGGCACACAAAGTCAGAGCCAAGGGGAACTAAGAAGGATGAGGGAAAAAAAGTCTACAGTCAAAGCTAAATGTGTGTGTGTGGGGGGGAAGCCAGTGTTAGGATGGGTGCTAGAGGAGGCAGATAAATGAAGATGGTTGCCTTTTTAAGACAGTGGGGGGACTGGCGAGATGGCTCAGTGGTTAAGAGCGCTCTTCCGAAGGTCCAGAGTTCAAATCCCAGCAACCACATGGGGGCTCACAACCATCCATAATGAGATCTGATGCCCTCTTCTGGTGTGTCTGAAGACAGCTACAGTGTACTTACATATAATAAATAAATAAATCTTAAAAAAAAAAAAAAGACAGTAGGACCACAGGTAATACCTCTTCTTACAAAATATTCACATGCCCAGGCAAACAGGCAAATCAGAGTCAGATTCCAAATTAGGGGGTATCTGTCCTGCATCTCTTATACCAGGACTCTCACCCGGGGTGGAGGGAGGGCAGCAGGTGGGGCTGGTGACTCACGAATGAAAGACCAGCAGGAAGGTGCAGGACAGAAGCAAGTGCAGCAGCCCCATAGCCCACTGCAGATAGGTCTCCTGCTGGCGCACGTAGTCCCGCACCTCATCGCCCATGTGCTCCCAGTTCGTGGTATTGAGACCCAGCATCGAAGACTGCTTCTCTTCCTGGGAAGGGAACATGTGCAAACAGCCTGCTATGCTCTTGCTGCACCCTACCAGCCTCTTGATGACACATTTCCACTGGCATCCTACGTAAGTCCTCCATTCTCCCAGGACCGCCAGGAGCTGCCCTTTCACTTTGCACCGGTCTCTGTAACAATCTTGCTTCCCTGCACCCACATTAATTGACACCATCTCATGCCTGGCTATCCATCCACCCCCACCCCCCCAAGCCAGACGTGTCTGTTCCTTCCCCAGGCTGGCATGACCCATCCGGTTAGTCACCTCTCACTCCTGCATCACACTCAAGACACCTCTTTCCTGGGCCTCTCTCTTGTCCTCCTTCCTGGCCTAGATGCCGTCCTTCATCCCCTCCTGCTCCCCATCGGCACCCCTCCCACTTCCACACCTCAACCTCCTACCTTAAGGTTAATATTGGCTGAAAATTCTCCAGACAGACCATGGATAGACTGGTTGACCGAGTCATAGGTTTGCCCAAAGTTGCCTTCCACGGGGATGCGTTTGTAACACCAGATCGTCATTACTGGTAGACAGTAGGGCCAAGTCAGGGCCTCTTCATCCAGGCAGCATCCCAGGCCTGGCTACCCTCCCTTGAGCCTCTTCATCCAGGAATTTCTGCCCTTGACTTTCCATGGCACCCACTCCTGCCTCCTCTACTAACCCTGGGTTCTCCCACCCAGCGACATGGCCTGGCGCTTCATTCCCATTTTTACATCTGTCCTTAACCATACCAAATACTAATCATGGTATCCAGCATTTCTAGAGCAGTTCCTCTGGGTACCACTTCTGTTAGGACTTGGCATGCATCAGCCCATTAAATTTCAAAACCCTTACGGGGATGAGAACTATTATTATCCTGGACTTTCCAGTGGAGAGATGGGATGAGGAGCTTAGCTGGAGCCCATCTTCACTATAGAGCCGTCAGTAGGGAGTGAACTTATGTACCCAGGGCACCTACACTCTACACCTGCCTGTGCTCCTCCTGCCTTATACCTATTGTGGTCCCTGAGGATTCATCTCCTTTAATCCAGGGGTCCCTTCCCCACCATCCTGCCACTAACCCAGGGCAATGTTACAGAGGAACTTGAACTTCATTGGCACGCAGATCAGGTTGTTTAGGAGTGGGAGGTGGATGCGTCGCATGCAGTTTTCATGCTTTTTATCAAACCAGCGGTAGCAGCTGAATATGGCCTTATTTACTACATCTATAGCAAAAAAAGACAGAAGTGTCTGGGGGTTCCCATGCTTTGACCTAGAACCTGGCCCCAAAGTCTGCCCAACCCTGCCCTGCTCAGGAATACTCCTCACGGATGCAACGTAGCCTGGTCCTCAGCTCGTACGTCCTCTGTGTGGACAGGTAGGGTCGGACTCGGGAGGTTCCGAACATCTCTGTGTTTTCTTTGTCCTTGTCCCAGTCCTCAGATGAATAGCCAGCATCACTCTTCACCTGTTCGTCCATCTCCTCAAAGGAGGTAGAGACGTTCTGAACCTCTTTATTCAGTGAATCTCTGCTGCCCTGGGGTCAGGAAGGTGGGAGGGAGCGGAGAGAGGGAATGACAGACTCTGCTTCCCAATTTGTCTTCTGGCTCTTACCCACACCTAGCCGCCAGTTCCCCACAGCTCACACTTTCCACACTCCTCAGACCCGCAGCTTTTCCTTGGGCCCCTCTCTCCCTTCATCCTATGGCTCAGTGGTTCCCATAACTGTGAACGTTGCCCTTTAATGCTAATCTCCCACAGCCCCATGGCCTCCCTTCCCACAATCCTCATCTCCAACATTCCCACCCACCCCACCCCACCCCACCCTCAGCCAGTAGCCCCAAATATTCCATTCTCTGATCCTCTGGGCTCCAAAAGTCAATAGTCCCAATTTCCTAACATTCTCATTCAGCTGAGCAAGTCCTGCCCATGTGGGTATCTGGAAATTTGCAAGTATGTCTGTCCCTGTGTTATGTTGTCTTCCTGGTTTTTCAACACCCCAAGATCAAGAAGGGCTCTGCAATGTCTGGGGATAGTGGTACAAAATATAATAGGAGCTCCCTGCTAGGACCATATATCCAGGGCCATGTTCCCATCCAACCCAACTCAGTCCTGGGGATAGGGACTACACAGGGTGCTGACCACCATGCCCTTGAACACTGCCCGCAGAGGGGCTGTGGAGACGCGCCAGGCGGATCGGGTGTTGTTGATCTGCAGCTCCACGGTGCAGCCCAGGGACGCTATCACCTCGTTGATGTTGGACTTCATATTGGCCGCCGGCCCTAGCAGAAGAGGCCCAGTAGGTCAGCTTTCTGCAGAATCAATCCCCTCTTAGAGCCACCCTAGAACCTTCTTTGCATGCAGATCACCTACTACACCATAGGCCACCTCTGGGCCTGCATAATGATAGCAAGTCTATGGGCAATAAGACAAAATGTGGAAAGACACTCTTTGAGAAATGCAGCAGGTTGGAACACACACATACACACTTTCTCCTCTTTTCAGCAACATGACCCCCTCCCCACTGGATGGTCTGCCCAGGGTCACTACTTTGGCATCACCAAACTGGCACTTTGGGGCAGCCACTCCTCACCGTTGTACATAGCAGCCAAAGCATATCCCATGACAAAGAGTCTGCCTTCTTTGCCCAGCATCTTGGGTACCAACAGGAGACTGGCACAGCGGATGTGAGGGGAGGTCCCCCAGCCGATGGCCCCCAAGCCTATTGGGAGATCCAGAACATGGGAGATGAAATAAGGAGCCAGCCTCGAATGCCATTTATCAGGCATCCACCTGCCTCAGCCTTCTCCTGGATCTAGGCTGCCCTTATCTCCACTTACACCTGCTCGGATAGACTTCTCAGGCCCCATTCATTCATTCATTCATTCGTCTACCAGCCATTTATAGAGCACAGCTGTGGGTCTGTCTCAGCAAGGTCCTGGGGAGATGATGAGGGATAGATAGAAAAGTCATGGCCACACGTGAGTGTGCCTGTGAGTGTGTGTGGGTGCCAGGCTGGATGCGTATTTACGTTAGGTGGTGAGGGAGCAGATCAGGCAAAGGGGACGTCTTGAGAAAATGGGGTAATGGCGGACAAGGTGGTCAGAGAAGCAGTCAGCAGCACCCTCCCTGGACATTTCCAGCACTTTGACACCACAGCACTCGAGTCCTTTTAGTCTTCTCATGTGGTAGCCCTTAATCATGTGTGTGTGATTATAGCAGAAGCACATGTGGTCTCTGCATGGAGACAGTGAGCTCCGTGAAGCTCATAATCCACAGAGAAAGACAGACATGTAAACAGATGACTACCACAGGACAGACGTGCTCAGTGTACCAGGGAGGGGCTTATGCAGAGGGCTGCGGAGCCAAGGAGGGCGTGGGTATTTCTGCAGGGAGGGGTGGGGCTGGGAAGGCTGGACAAAGGAGACGATGTGTCAGCTGGTCCTGGGAGATGAGTAACTGTTGTTGGGAGACGCAGATGGCAGTCCAGGACAAAGGAACAGCACGAGCTAGTCAGGGTACAAGACGATCCCCTTGGAGATGGAGTCTCTGCCTAATGATGGCCAGAGCAAACCCCTAATACTTAGACTCCCACCATTTGGGGTGTCCTCCCACAGTCCCTGTGGTCACTCACTGGGACCAGAGCCTACTGTTGCAATGCTGGGGTCCTGCACATGCAAAGCTTTTACCCCAGGCTCCTGGACTGAGGCTTCCCTTGTTTCTTATTTTACTTCACGTGGATAAGTGGTTTTTGCCTGTGTGTGCACCATTCAAACTCATCCCATGGAGACCAGAAGAGGGTGTCAGATCCCTAGAATTAGATAGAGTTAAAGCTGTAAGCTGCTCCATGTGGGTGCTGGGATTAGAACCCAGGTCCTCTGGAAGAACAGCCAGTGTTCTTAACCACTGAGCCATCTTTGCAGTGCTGTGGACAGAAGCTTTCTAACTGGCCTTCATACTTCCTCACTGCCTTCCACTTCAGTGGCCACAAGGATCTTATAAAAGCATAACGCGGATCACGGCCCTTCCCTTTTTCAATTCTGTCCTCCTCTTACACTTGGTGGATAGGCTCCAAACCATTAGACGTGCTTGATAGACCCTGGTGATTGGCCCCTCCCACTTTCTCTGGTGATCCCAGGCCGCTGAGTCTCTTGCCCATAAGTCCACAGGGCCCTGGCCAATGTCCGTTCCCCACCAGGTCTTCAAGTTGCTGTTACCCTGTGCCCTGTCAGCTGCACTCCTCCCCCATGGCTCCAGCTAGACATACAGGTTTGTGGCAGACCCTGGATGCCGCCCAGCAGTTGTTTTTTTTCCTTCTGCCTTCTCACTTGTGAACACAACTTGGATTTTGTTCAAGGACAATAGCCTGGTTCTGCCCTGGCCCCTGGGGGTTGAGTCTGGGTTTGCCTAAACCAATCTATGCAT
The DNA here is from genome assembly GCA_902729485.2 of Mus minutoides. Taxonomy (NCBI): domain Eukaryota; kingdom Metazoa; phylum Chordata; class Mammalia; order Rodentia; family Muridae; genus Mus; species Mus minutoides. The sequence goes on along the minus strand of CACVCL010028878.1, from coordinate 38,381 downwards.
TACAGGGCAGAGAAAGAAACTTGTTCTGTAGTCTTGACCTTCTGGAAGCCAAAGACTGAAGCTGAGACAATAGCTGACAGACAGACAGGCAGACAGACAGATCGCTGTTTTATGTCCCAGCAGCTCCCCTCAGCTTCACATGAAGGGAAAAGCTAGTCTTTTACTTTACCCAGCCAGTGTGTAGAAGGGGAGGAGGGCTGGGTCATTATACTCATCAACACTAAGTAGGTAAATAATTGTAAATGGAGAGATCTGGGTCTGGTGTCACATGTCTATCACCTCAATTACTCAAGAGGCTGAGGCAGGAGGATAGAAAAGTCTGAAGAGCATGTTCACAGTCAGCCTGATCAACTCCATGAGATTGTCAAAAAGTGAAAAGGAGCCGGGCGTGGTGGCGCACGCCTTTAATCCCAGCACTTGGGAGGCAGAGGCAGGAGGATTTCTGAGTTCGAGGCCAGCCTGGTCTACAAAGTGAGTTCCAGGACAGCCAGGGCTACACAGAGAAACCCTGTCTCGAAAAACCAAAAAAAAAAAAAAAAAAAAAAAAAGGGAAAAGGACTAGGGAATGTAGGCAGCTGATAGAGCACTTGCCTGACATTCATGATGCCCTGGCACCAAAACCAAAAACCCAACTCCAAACCTAGGTGTCATGGTGGTATATGCCTTTAATATTAGCACTAAGAGGTAGAGGCAGGGGGCTGGTGAGATGGCTCAGCGGGTAAGAGCACCCGACTGCTCTTCCAAGGGTGATGGGTTCGGATCCCAGCATCCACATGGTGGCTCACAACCATCCGTAACGAGATCTGGCGCCCTCTTCTGGGGTGTCTGAGGACAGCTACAGTGTACTCACATGTAGTAAATAGAATAAATCTTAAAAAAAAAAAAGAGGTAGAGGCAGAAGAAACAAAAGTTCAGGGCCATCCTCAGCCTGAGATATATGAAACCCTGCCCAGAAAAGGAGGAAGGGAGAAAAGACGGGGGGGGGGGGGGGGGGGGGGGGGGGGGGGGGGGGGGGGGGGGGGGGGGGGGGAGCTGGGTATGGTGGTATATGCCTTTAAAACCAGAATTTGGAAGGCAGGCAGATCAGATCTCTGTGGGTTCAAAGCCACCTTGGTTTACATAGTTGGTTCCAGGATGGTCTCAGCTACAAGAGCAATCATTTAATTAATAAAAAATAAACCAGAGCCGGGCGATGGTGGTGCATGCTTTTAATCCCAGCACTTGGGAGGCAGAGGCAGGCGGATTTCTGAGTTCAAGGCCAGCCTGGTCTACAGAGTGAGTTCCAGGACAGCCAGGACTGAACAGAGAAACCCTGTCCCGAAAACATACAAACAAACAAACAAACAAACAAACCAACAACAACAACAACAAAAATCCCCAGAAATGTGAATGTTCTAGAAGTGAACAGTAACATTTTGTGTTGGCAGGCACAGGAGGACAGTCATAGGATGGGACATGACAGGTCAAATCCAGACCCTCTAGGGCCTGTCACCGGGAGGGACCCTGCCTTGTTCCTCGTGGGCTAGATTTCGGCAGAACTGTAAGAGCTGGCCAGGTTGCTCCAGGCCCTGTCCTGTGTAGATCCCAGAGTGTGCAACTTCTCTCTAGGGGAGAGGGCGACTCTGAGGTACACAGCAAGTCCTGAAGGTAGCGGGCCTGAGGCTCTCCATCCACAAGGGCAGCCTTCTGGGGCTTGGGGTGGATGTACATCTCAAAGGAGGAGCCTACGGTTGGCTCACAGACGCTATGGGATCCATCCGAAACCCCCCAAAAGAACCTGCTGTGCCAAGGGCACTGGTGAAGGATTATAACGGCATTGGTGTCTTAAGACTTTGGACCCCCTCCCCATCATAAAAAAACAAAACAAAAACAAAGATTTTTGTCCTTTTCCCTCTAATCTTCCTCTCCCCTCTCTGACATCAGAAGAAACAGAAGGGAAGCCTGTAACTCTAGCACTTGCAAGGTGAGAACAAGGAGAAGTGGGAGTTTCAAGTCTAGTGGAGGCTACCTGAGACCTTGTTTAGGTGGGGAGAGGATACAGGGTGGTGAGGTGGGCTGAGTGGGGGTGGGGAGGAGAGGCCAGAGGGAGCGGTGTAGCTACTGATAAACTGTTCTTGCTCCAGTAAATAACTTCCTACCCATGTTTGCTCAAGGAATTCTAATTAAACACAGAATGACGCCGTGCAAAGGGGAGGAGGACTTACTGGGAAGAAAGGTTTCACAGGTGGGGGTGGGGCAAGGGGAGGGGAGGGAAAGTGGGGTTAAAGAGACTAAAATTCACTCCAGTGTGTGGTAGTGCACACCTTTACTCCCAGCACTCAGAGGGCAGAGGCAGGTGGATCTCTGTTAGTTCCAGGGCAGCCTGGTCTACAGGGTGAATACCAGGACAGCCTGGTCTACAGGGTGAATACCAGGACAGCCAGGGCTACACAGAAGAACCCTGCTTGAAAAAGCAAAAAAAAAAAAAAAAAGGTGGGGGGGGGATAGGGACTACATTCATTATATCATATATGATGAAACTATCAGAGACTGCTTCAAAACAAGGCAGGAGCAAAGCTACACCAGAAAGGAAGAGTGGAGAAAGGAGTGGAAGAGAAGCCACACTCCCTTGTCACTGCAGGACCCAGAGCTAAGGGGCAGACAAGGTGGGGGCGGATTGGAGCAGCGAGGAGAGGTGACATTTTAGAAGCATGGGAGCCTGAAGTCCTGATGTGGAGTAGACGTGACCCTTTAACCCCTTAAAATAAGGCCTAACTCATCGGCACACCTGGGACTTGAACACGTGTGAGGTTAGGCTGTCCCCAGGACAGGAGCACAGAGGTCAGACAAGAAAACAGTCTTGCCAGGTGGTGGTGGCACATGCCTTTAATCCCAGCACTTGGGAGGCAGAGGCAGGCGGATTTCTGAGTTTGAGGCCAGCCTGGTCTACAGAGTGAGTTCCAGGACAGCCAGGGCTATACAGAGAAACCCTGTCTCGAAAAAACAAAAACAAAAACAAAAACAAAAACAAAAACAAAAACAAAAGAAAACAGTCTTCTGTAGTTTAGACCTAGCCAAAGACTCTATGTGTTCAATAAGCTAGTGACATTAACTCCATGCCCCTGGGTTGGGACAGATTTAGGGAAGCATATCAGTTTCTGTAAAGAGAGATGTGAAGTGCCTCCTGGCAAATTTTCCTGGTTCCTGAAGAGAGACATAATGCAGGAGAGACATAATGCACAGAGATGTGCTAGGTGGAGTTGTGGTAGGTATTTTGTAATCTAAAAAACCTCTAGCCAGGGCTATTCCTTGGCAACCCAGACTGGCCTGGAACATACTGTGTAGGCCAGGGAATCTTGAATTCATGGCAATCCTCCTGCCTTAGCCTTATAAAGTTTGGAGGTGTAGGAGTGAGCCACCGTACCCAAATACATCTGTTTTTTTGTTTTTTGTTTTTTCAAGACAGGGTTTCTCTGTATAGCCCTGGCTGTCCTGGAACTCACTCTATAGACCAGGCTGGCCTCGAACTCAGAAATCCACCTGCCTTTGCCTCCTGAGTGCTGAGATTAAAGACGTGCGCCACCACACCCGGCTGTCTTCTTTTCTAATGTGTGTGAGGAGGCTAAAGCTATGGCCTTTGGGCACAGAAGGAGCAAGCTCCCGTTTCCCCCAGGTCCCTAACGCCCGGCTTTTACCCATTACTAACTTGCCAAGCAGTATAACGCCACCACCTTCTGCTCCTCATAAATGTCCATGGGATTCACCAAGAGCTGAAAGAGACCTGAAGGAACAGTGTGAAGCCAAAAGTCAGTGGACAGCTCCAGCCCTGCCCCAACCAACCCTGCCCTTCAGCTCCCATACTTGCCTATGGCCAAGAGCCCACCAGTGCCTGCTCCTAGCAGGAATGCAGTTACTGGAAACTCCCCTGGCCGTCGCCACAGGAACCGGATCCAGGAAACTGGAAGACTCCAGAGAAGCAGCCCCTGTATGACTGAAGGGGGGACAGTTCAGCTCACAGTCTCTTCTAGCTGAGTGAGGTTCACTAAGGTTAATACTTTATTCTTATTTATAAGTGTATGTGTGCCTGAGTTTATGTACATAATATTTATGCTGGTAGTCAAAGGGTGTTGGATCCCCTAGAGCTACAGTCACAGGCAGTTGTATGCTGCTTGATGTGGGTGTTGGATCAGGTCCTCTGGGAGAGCAGTAAATGTTTTTAACCATTGAGCCATCTCTCCAGCCCTCAAAGTTTGGGGGTCTTGAAACACTCCCCATCCAAATTATTTACTTAGTTTATGTATATGAGTGCTCTGTCTGCATGTATGCTCAGAGAGGGCATAAGATTTCATTATATAGGGTGGAGAGCCCCCTTGGGGGTGCTGGGAGCTGAGCTCAGGACCTCTGGAAATGCAGCCAGTGCTCTTAACCACCGAGCCATCTCTCCAGCCCCAGGCGCTGAGATTTTGAGAGCATCAGACACTGGGGAATCCTGGTGGTGGGGCCGTGGAGCACATTAGAAAGAGGGATGCTGAGGAGTAAGGCCAGAGTGGAGGAGAAGAGAAGAGGGCTGAACTGAGGGAGGATGGGAGGTGGATGGCCCCATAGCAGAGGAGATAGGAAAGAGGAGCCTGGGGGATGGATGCTGGAACGAGGCTGGCATCTGAGGGCTGTCTCACTGGTGTGGGGCCGTTTCCTTTGTTGCTCCCATGCTTGGTCCCGGCGCTTTGTAAGGTCCAGCAGCCTATTCTTGAGAACCTCTTTTATCCCGGAAATCTTTTCAAAGATCCCCAGGCTGTGAAGTGTTGATGAGAGGAACGCCATGCCGCCGTGTCCTTTGCTTCACATACAGCCCACGACTGGCCTGTGTCCTTCAACTCCTCAGCTCTGGGAGCCCTCAGAACAACTGGGTAGTGGGTTCTGAGACACACCCATGGTACAAGCCTTCAGAACCTAAGAACGGAATGAAGAACTCCAGGTCCATAGAACCTGAAGAGTCTCCAGGCCTTTCCTGGAGACACACTGACCTTGGGTCCCAGCAGCCACAGTCAATGCTGACGTTTTGACCATGGAGGAGGGGTCCGGCACGGCACGGGCCGTGGTCCGGAGTACCTGTGGCTTTACCGTGGGTTTGTCCTTGGCCACAGCCTTTGGGCTCCTAGAGCTTCTAGTAGAAGGACACAGCCCCTTTGGCTGCCTGGTGACCACCGTCACTTTGGCTGCCTTCCTTAGCTTGGGCATGGGGTTCTCCCGGCAGGTCCGTGTCTCTGTTCTCCTGCTGCTTCCTCAAGCCTTCTCCAGTGAGCCTGGGAGCAGGGCAGGGTTGGCCTGGGGTAGGGAGGAAAGTATTATAAAAGCCCCTATTAAGGATTAAGGCAGGTTGCCCTGGTCTGTAACTGAGCTGTCTCTGCAGAGCAGAGCCGGTTGCTGCTGCTGGTGGCTGCCTTTGGGCTGGTGCTACAAGGGCCTTGTGCGAACACCCTGCAAAACTTCACCCGGGCAAGTGAAGCTGTGGCCTGTGGGGCAGAGGTGGCCCTGAACCAGACGGCTGAAATGCTGGAGCGGGTCAAGCAGCCCCTTGTCAGTAAGGCCCACCCCAGCCTACCAGTGGCTCCCATCCTGCAGGGCTTGGGCTTAATTGCTTTCTGCTGGAATCGTGTCCTACCCTAAGAGTGGCTGGACCTGGAAAGCTAAGTCTTCTTCCCCTAGCCCTCCAGTCTCCTCCTCTACCTGGTCATTCTCACAGTCCAGCATCCAGGCTCCCTGATGGCTCTGACAGCCCCCTTTTATTCCCTTCCCCTCTCAAGGAAGTGGTGAGAATCAGCTCCTGCAGGACAACACCTATAGCAATGTTGCCCTTTGTCCCTCAGGTGCTCTGTCTAAGATTAAAGCTATTGCCCAGAAGGCCAAAGTGGTGGGTGACCGGATACGCAAGTTCTTCCGGTCCATCATAGATGCCGTAAAACACATAGGTAGGTGTGTTGCATGTTTGGTTTGGGAGGTCAAGATGCCCCCAATCTCATTATCCTAGTGCCTTTCCAGGCCTGCTCAGGTCTCACTACACACAGCATGTCTGACCCCTGACCAGTTCTGGGTGTGTGTGTGTGGGGTTGGTTGGTGTTACTGAAGTCACTTAAAAAGGCTGGTTGAAATTGATGTAGAATGGCCCCCCAGGGAGCAGGGGTGGGGGGGAGGGGGGCGTCTAGCACAGCACGGGCTGCGGTCTGAATTACCTGTGGCTTTACCCTGGGTTTGTCCTTGGCCACAGCCAGGTGCCTGCAGAATGTGTGGTATTGGCTCCTTCATATTGGTGACGTGTGCAACTCCGAGCTAGGCTACCCTTACTCAAAATGCACCCAGGTGTTTGATGATGCCAAGATCCACTGTATGAAGGTTGTGTCGGGATTCCCTCACCTGTGTTATGCGCTCTTGCCCTTCAAACTGCTGGTCTGTGGACTTGCCAACTGTGAGAGAGCCGGGGCTCCCCTGCAGGGAAGAAGGAGGAGGAGGGGATATGAGAATGTAGGGTCGGTCAGAGGGTGGGCACAGGAGATATCCTATAAGGGGTGTCGAGTGTGGGGCTCATAAGGATTCTGGGGTCAGGGAGGGAAAGGTGGGAAGTAAGGAAGGACCAATGCTAAGAAAGCAGAGTAGAGAAAGGCCCCAAGCTGTTAGCACGTGTAGAGATTGGTGGGAAAGGCAGAACGTCCAGACTGCCCCTTGAGAAGTTTCTAGGGGTGGGCAGACGGGCTGGATCTCTACTCCTCCTAACCCTCAGCTCCCCTGCCTCTCAGTGGCCCAGAAATTCTGTGTCTTACCTTCATATCTCCAATATTTCCTGCGAACGACCATCCGCACCCGTGAGTGACACCCCCAACTCCCACCTCCACCCCGACCTCCCGTTGCCAGTGTTTACCTCGTCTCACTGAGGCCACTGGCGCTGGTCTCCCCGTCCATCCATAGTGGGAATGCAAGAGCAGGACGGGACTTTGCAGGGTCACCCAGACTAATGTCTAAGTTGATCTGATTGAGAAACTGAGGCCCAGTGGGTTGAGGAGGAGCCTCATCAAAGCCAGACTCCAGAGCAGAATCCAGGAGGAACAGGGCCTCCCCGCCCGAGCGTAGGTCACGTGGGCTGGGAGGAACCGGAGCGTAGGTCGTGGCTCACTCGTGATGAAGCAGGAGCCTTAGGCCAAGTCCAATGCTGTGTGTCTGGAAGCTGTCACTGTTTTCTAGAGTAGGTCTGGGCCCCGGGAGCTCTAGCTTGTGAGTCCTGCAACTGCAGAGCCTGGACAGCCCCTACCCCATGCCCCCTCTGTCTTCCTAACAACTGTATCAGCTTGTGTCCCCTCTGACCTCACCGGTCCCAGCCGTGATGAAGATGCTTGGCAAGCTACGTCGTGAGTTTGAGTTCAACATGACAGCCACCCACTACTTCTCTGTGGACCTCAATTCCTCTCGGAGCCTGACCCAGGTGGCTTTGGACCTGCAGGAGGCTGTCAGCATGAAGTTGTACACTGCTAGGGAGGCACTGTCTTTGATGGGCTACACCATGCCTCTGCTCATTGGATTTCTCTACATCCAGTGAGGGTCAACCAAGGGCGAGATGGGCTGTGGGGCTGACCATCCATGGCATCTTGGGGGGGGGGGGGAGAGGAGCTAGCAGGAAATCATAGCCTGGAATACCTGGAAGTCTGGGAAAGAAAGCCAAGGAATCTCATTATGTGCTTCTCCTCAGAGCCCTGTGTTACCGGTACCATTATCTGAACTCAGACAAATTCGACAATGTCTATATCACCAGGCGCTTCCTGGACATGGAGGCAGTCCGCTCCCTTGCAGGGATGCCTACAGTGCTGCCTCTCAGTCCTCATGAGGCCAAACACTACATCCAGCCAGGTGAGGGTGCTGAGAACAGAAAGGAAGAACTCTGGAGCAGCCCAGGCCTCCCTCAGCCCCGTATATCTCTGACTGTTTTGGAGCATATGGGGGCCAGAGGGAGGAGAGATGGCTTCTTCATTCTGAGATGGAGACATAGGGAACAACATGGCACGGTGATGTAAGGTTGGGAAGGCTTTTTGAGGTGAAGGCAGGATGGGTGGACATCCTAATATGGAAAGGAAGACTGCCTAGGAGGTAGGAGTCAGGCAAGCACACAGAGGGTCCAGGGATGAGATACCGAGCCCAGGCAGAGCTGCAAGGCTTTTCCATGTAACCATCAAGCCCCGTCCCCAGAAGAGTGCTCTTCTGGGTGAGCAATTAAATTAAGCTGAACTTGATATGAGCAGATACCTCCCAAGAGCTGGGATACACGTGGGCTGGAGAATCGGGGAACACACTTCTGACTACTCCTCCTTCAGACTCCATGTTCCTGAGCCAGCGGGAACAGATGTTTTATATCTTGGAGACCTTTAACCTCATCCGCCATCTCCTCACCATGCTTCTCCTGGTCTTTCTGGACTATGGTGTCTTCTGGCTACTTGATCTGGCCCGGCACCACCTCCAGGGCGAGATTATAGCCCGCAGTGAGTGCCCATCCCATCCCGTGTCCACTCACACCATGCATTCTCTTCATCCCTGGCTCCTTCCTTCTCCTGGGGGAATCTCTGGGATCTTCATGTCACTGCCATCCACTCTTCCAACCTCTGCCTCCCATCTGGGTCAAGGATAGAGCATAACAGCATAGCTAGAGACACAAACTCTAAGTCGAACTAGTCTGGGTTCAAATCCCAGCCCTGTCCTTTGTCAGAATGTGAATTTAAGTAATTTAAGTAATTTGCCCCAGTACAATTCAGTACCCAGATTCAGCCCCAGCACACACATCCACATACAAAGGACAAATTGCTTAACCTCCCAGAGCTTCAGCTCGCTCATCTGAACAATGGAGCAATGGCTAGGTTACTGTAAGGAGTCAGACTATTTTTGTTTATCACTTTCTTGACCAAGTCACAATCATCCTCTAACTTCCACACACATGCTATGGTACATATGCCCCCTTAGCCATACACACACACACACACACATACACACACACATACACACACACATACATACATACACACATGCATGCACATGCACACATGCATACACACAAACATCCACATACACACAAATATACACACACACAAACATGCACATACACAGGCCGGGCGTAGTGGCGCACGCCTTTAATCCCAGCATTTGGGAGGCAGAGGCAGGAGGATTTCTGAGTTCAAGGCCAGCCTGGTCTACAAAGTGAGTGCCAGGACAGCCAGGACTATACAGAGAAACCCTGTCTCGAAAAACAAAACAAAACAAAAACAAAACAAAAAACATGCACATACACACATGCACACACATGCTCAAGCACATACACACATGCATGTACACACATACACACGCATGCTCAAGCACATACACACATGCATGTACACACATACACACGCACACAAGCATACACACATGCACACATGCACAAGCACACACATGCACAAGCACACACGTATACACGTGCATACATACACACACAAACATGTATACACACATGCTCGAGCACACACACATGCACACACATATACTTACGCATGTGTGCACATGCATTAATAACAAAGGAACAAACGAACAAACAAACAAACAAACAAGGAAAATTGAAACTCAGTAAAGAAGTAAAGCACAGCAGTAAGCCTGAGACTGTGGTCCTGACCTGTAATCCAGCACTTGGAGGCCGGGGCAGGACAGCAGGATTGAGTGACAAGGCTGCATAGTGAGACCCTGTCTTTAAAACCAAAGGAAGACATTGTCAGTTTTCAGCAAACAGTTCAATGGTTCTGGGATGGTCATAAAGATTCTAGCAGTGTCTGCTAGCTGGATTGTAGTGTTAGGACAGAGGCCAGACCTCAGGGTACCTTGAGGGGTACCTCTGCAGGGATGAGGGGTCAGAGATGAGGGTGTGGGTTATGCCTAGGATCTGCCTGGCTCTACTTTGCAGGCAGAGATTGGGCCATTATCTTGAGTGTCTCTCATAATATCTTTGTGCCAGGCCCTGTGGTAATGTCTATATCAGTGGAAGGGTCCGGCTACTCGGGGAATATTTACCGCGACCTGGCGTCAGCATTTGATGTTATGCAACAAGGAAACGTCAGTGTGTTGTCACCGCGCTGCACCCTGCATCCCTCAGAACCAGATGCTAAGGGTTACATCGTTATTGGTATCTACCTCACTCAGAGTGAAGAGGGGAGCACGTGGACTAGGAGTGTGGCTGGTGCCTTGGGTAGAGCTCACTCTGTGCTGTGCTCCCAGGTACCATGTATGGTCTGTGCTTCTTCATTACTCTGTTTGGCAGCTACGTCAGCAGGCTGCGGCGTGTCATCTGTGCCTCCTATTACCCCAGCAGGGAACAGGTGAGAAGGCCCTGATGCTAAGCTGGTGGCCGGCTGTCTTGGCTTTGAGGATATTGAAGTCCCTGGCAGCTCCAGTCTTTAGTCCTCTACCAGAGCCTAGAGCAAAGACCAGGCCTTCGGGTGGAGCCGGGAGGAACCATATCCTTTGAGCTGGGCCTCCTAAGGCATGTCAATGCTTCCAAGGCTTTGCAGAAACCATAGCAGCGGGGTGTTGTGTACCGTATGACGGTTGCTGTGCAGGGACTCCAAGGTGAAGGACGGAGTCTGGTTAGGCTGCTAGACAGCTATTTAAATTATTATTATTATTGACTTTTATTTTATGTGCATTGGTGTTTTGTCTGCCTGTGTAACTGTGTAAGGTTGTCAGGATTCCTGGAGCTGGAGTTACAGTTGTGAGCGACCATGTGGGTGTGTGTTAGGAATGGAACCCGGATCCTCCAGAAGAGCAGCCAGTGTTCTTCAGTCCTGAGCCATTCACTCCCACCCCCACTCCCAGACAGGCGTTTAAAGGAGATTCTTTTACTTTTTTTTGTTTTTGTTTTTCGGGACAGGGTTTCTCTGTGTAGCCCTGGCTGTCCTGGAACTCACTCTGTAGACCAGGCTGGCCTCGAACTCAGAAATCCGCCTGCCTCTGCCTCCCAAGTGCTGGGACTAAAGGCGTGCGCCACCACGCCCGGCTTCTTTTACTTTTTAAAGTTTTAATTAGGTATATCTTTTTTTTTTTTCCTTGCGTGAGTGTATCCCATGTGTTTGTGGATGCCCACAGAGGCCAGAGGTGTTGGATCCCCTAGAACTGGAGTCACAGCCTGTTGTGAGCTGACTAATGTGGGTTCTGGGGGAACTGGGGGTCACTTGTCGTTCCCCCCCCCCCCCAGGAAAGGATCACCTACCTTTACAACATGCTTCTGAGCCATCGGACCAACGTAATGGTGACAGTGCAGCGATCAGTGAGGCGACGGGCAGCTGACCAAGGCCAAATGAATGTCCTCCAGGTGCTAGCCATCCGGTAAGCCTAGTGTGCTTCCCTACAGTCACAGGGTGACAGAACAAGAGCCAGAGGTCACAAGGGGTGGTTGTACTTCCCAAGGACTAGATGTTTGGTTGAAGAAGGTATCTAATCCATAACTTTCATATCCTGGAGGGAAAAATAAGGACCAGAGGGTTTTGTTTTGTTTTGTTTTTGATTTATTTATTTATTTGTATGAATACATTGTAGCTATCTTCAGACAAACCAGAAGAGGGCATTGGATCCCATTGCAGATGGTTGTGAGCCACCATGTGGTTGCTGGGAATTGAACCCAGGACCTTTGGAAGAGCAGCCAGTGCTCTTAACTGCCGAGCCATCCCTCCAGCCCAGGACCAGAGGTTTTTTTTTTTTTTTTTTTTTTTTTTTGGTTTTGGTTTTTCGAGACAGGGTTTCTCTGTACAGCCCTGGCTGTCCTGGAACTCACTTTGTAGACCAGGCTGGCCTCGAACTCAGAAATCTGCCTGTCTCTGCCTCCAGAGTTTTATTAAAAAAAAAAAGTTTGTTTATATTTAATGTGAATGGGTGTTTGGCCTGCAGGCACATGGGTGTGCCGTGTGCATGTGGTGCTGGCAGAGGCCATAAGAAGGCCTCAGCAGCTGGGTGTGGTGGCGCACGCCTTTAATCCCAGCACTCGGGAGGCAGAGGCAGGCGGATTTCTGAGTTCGAGGCCAGCCTGGTCTACAAAGTGAGTTCCAGGACAGCCAGAGTTACACAGAGAAACCCTGTCTCGAAAAAAAACAAAAACAAAAACAAAAACAAACAAACAAAAACAAAAACAAACAAACAAACAAAAACAAAAAAACAAACAAACAAAAAAAGAAGGCCTCAGATCCCTTTGGACTGGAGTTACAGATGAACCAATAAGGGATTGGAGATGGATCTTCTGAAAGAGCAGTCAGTGCTTTTTTTTTTTTTAATAATGTAAGTACACTGTAGCTGTCTTCAGACACTCCAGAAGAGGGCATCAGATCTCGTTATGGATGGTTGTGAGCCATCCCATATGGTTGCTGGGATTTGAACTCAGGACCTTTGGAAGAGCAGTCAGTGCTCTTACCCGCTGAGCCATCTTACCAGCCCAAAGTCAGTGCTCTTAACTGAGTGGACCATCTTTCCCGTCTTGAGGATAAGATTTCTTTTTAGAGCTGGGCGTGGTGGCGCACACCTTTAATCCCAGGCAGAGGCAGAGGCAGAGGCAGAGGCAGGCGGATTTCTGAGTTCGAGGCCAGCCTGGTCTACAAAGTGAGTTCCAGGACAGCCAGAGCTACCCTGTCTCAAAACACTCAAAAAAAAAAAAAAAAAACTTTTTAAAGATTTACTTATGTGTATAAGTGTTTTGCCTGCATGGATACTGTGTGTACCAAGCACATGTCTGGTACCCGTAGAGATCAGAAGAAGATATGGGATCCCCTAAAACAAGTTATGGATGACTGTGAGCCATCATGTAGGTGCTGGGAAGCAAACCCAGGTCCTCTGCTAGAACAACAAATGATTTTAACCACTGAACCATTTCTCCAGCGCCAAAGAGCTAAAGGTTCTTGAGAGAGGAGTGAAGGAAACGGGAGGGGCAGGCAATGGAGAAACAGTTGCTAATGTCAGAAAGATGGTGGTTAGGGCACTGGAAGGCCTCCCTCTCCATTGGCGGTTGGTGTGGGTTTGGGAAAGGCTGAGCTTGACATCTGTTACCTTTCTTCTAAGGTTGCCTTTCCTAAGGCCATTGCTCGGCCAGTTTTCGCTGCAGCAGTCTTTCTGCATGGGCTGTGGGCAGCCTGAAGACAAAGGGGGCATGGAGAACTTTGTGTCCTGCAGTACCCCAGGCTGCAGAGGTGAGTACCCCCATCCCTCTTGGTACTTGCACATGATGATCAACCATGGTTCTTCCTTTATGGAATTTTCCTATACCTTTATGTCTGTACCCTTCAATTTCTACACATTTTCTCATTTACATAGGTCTATTACTATGCACCTCATTTACATAGCTCCATTACAATGCATCTTCTCATTTACATAGCTCTATTACTATGCATCTTCTCATTTACATAGCTCTATTACTATGCATCTTCTCATTTACATAGTTCTATTACTATGTATCTTCTTGTTCACATAGCTCTATTACCATGTATCTCTCATTTACATAACAGCCTTCCTTTAGCTCCTTTCCCCTATAATAAATGTCCTTTGATTCCCCTGGACGCACCCTAGTGGGCATACATGATAAGGATGGTCTTTCCAGGGCTGGGCTGCGGGGGTGGGGAGGTGGGGAGTGGGGGGCAAGGCCAAACACTAGGGAGCTCAAGGTGTGAGGGTTAGCTCAAGCTTCCTTCCCTCCTGGTCTCCTCTAGGACTCTACTGCCCTACATGCTTCCGTCTCCTGAACAACACCTGTTCTGTATGTTCCGCTCCACTCTCCAACCAGGGGCACCTGGACCTGGAGCTGTGAGTCTCTCAGGGATGGTGTGTGTGTGTGTGCTGCAGTATGTGGGGCAGTAGGAATAATGCCCTTCTTCCAAGATATCTTTAGGTCTCTGAGACAGTAGGCTTTTGCAGGGACTCCAGTGATGAGGAGGGTCCTCAGCTGTGGCTGGCTGCAGCTCGAAGAAAGGCCCCCGAGCAAGAGCTGAAACTTCGACAACAGCTTCAGGAAGCACTGGGCACGAACCTTTCAGACAAGTCCACCTCCGAGCCTGAGAGAGCAGGAAACAGGTGGGAATGGTACCTGTTCCGTCACATCTGCACAGGCTAGTGTCTGCCTCAATGCAGGGACAGGGACAGGAGGCTGCGTTTCCCCGAGCCTGCCCCCCTTGCCTGAGTAGCTTAGCTTACAGTGTGTGTAGTGGGGCGAGGTGTTTCGGACTCTCCACTCTCAAAAAAGAAAAAAAAAGAAACTTCACAGAGCAGGATGGGGAGTGGCATGTGGAAGGCACTTCCAGCACTAGAAAGGCAGAGACAGGCAGATCTCTGTGAGTTCAAGGCCAGCCAGGCTACACAGAGAAAGCCTGTCTGGGGAAGGGGGTGGGGTGGGTACAAAACAAAACAAAACAAACAAAACCCTAACCAACCAACAAAAAAGACTTCACAGAAAAGGAGAGAAATGAGCTGGGGTTGGGGGCAGCCTGGGGTTTGTTAGGCACAGGCTAAGGGAGGTTGAGGAAGCAGAGACCTTCTTTGAGTTTGGAGAATGTTAAACATTTGGGAGGGTAAATAAAGCCCAAGGGTGTGTGTGCTTTGTGCTGGGTGTGGGACCTCAGTGTTAGAGGCAGTGTGTGTGTGGGGGGGGGACTTCCCTGGCCTCCGGAGGATCTTAGGTGGTAAAGGATGCATTCACTTTTATCTCTTTTCTTTCTGTTTTGAGACACGATCTCAATGGGTAGACCAGGCTGTCCTGGAATTCTGTGTAGACCAGGCTGTCCTTTAATTTAAGAGAAATCTACCTGCTTTTACTGCCTCAGTGCTGGGATTAAAGGTGTGTGTGTGGGGGGGGTGGTCATTTCTGACCTTGGCCTCAAATGTTTAGCAGTCCTTCCTGTTTGGGATTATAGTAAATGCTGGGATTATGGATAAACCGCTGTGTCTGCTTCTCTGTTTTCCTTACCCCTCTTCCTTTTTCCTCTTCCTCCTCCCTTGCGGGTTCTAACCTTGTACATGCAAGATATGGCTTTTTTATTTTTTATTTTGTTATTTTTTTAAGACAGAGTCTCTCTCACTAAGTAGCCCTGATTTGCCTCCTGGAATTCCATTCTATGTAGATCAGGCTGGCCTTGAACTCTGAGAGATATGCATCAGCTTTAGCGGAATGCTGGAATTAAAAGTGTTTACTCTTATCATCCTCAGGCCTCTCTCTCTCTCTCTCTCTCTCTCTCTCTCTCTCTCTCTTTCACACACACACAGCACAGCATAAGTTCTTCTTATTTATTGTTTGTTGAAATTGGAATTTTATATATAGCCAAGAATGACTCAAAACTCTTTCTCTAAAGCTGGGATTAGCCGGGTGTTCATACCCTGCTCTAGCTTGTGGTCTTCCAAGATAAGTGTGTCTGTTGGGGGTGGGGGTGGAGAGGGAGGGCCAGTTTAGTCTATATAGTGAGTTCCTGAACAGTAAGGTCTACATAGTGAGATCCTGGCTTAACAATCTGAGAAGTCTGAGGCTACTTCGTGAGTTCCATGCTACCCAGATCATTTTGGCAAGCCCAGAAAGACAAAGGAAAGGAACGAGGGTAAAGAGGCTGCTGTGAGGTTAAGAGCACGTGGTGGCCAGACAGTGGTGTCACTTGCTTTTAATCCCAGCATTTGGCTTGGGAGACAGAGGCAGATGGATAGATATCGAGGCTAGCCTGGTCTACAGAGTGAGTTCCAGGACAGCCAGATATACACAGAGAAACCCTGTCTCAACAAAAAAACAAAAAACAACAAACAAAACCACTTGGGCTACTTTCAGGCTCAGTTCCCAGCACCCACATTGCAGCTAACAAGTATCTCTAATTCCAGGGGATCCAAACCTTCCTCTGGACTTTGTGGCCACTGGACATGCATATAGAACTCACACATATAAACAAGCAAAACATTCATAAAGATAATGAATATTCAGGGACAGAGATGGCATCATGGTTAATACTTGCTATTCTTCCAAAGGATCCTTTCTAGCACTCGTATTAAGGGGTGTTGGACTCATAAGCTGGACACACAGGATCTCGGGTGACTTCTGAACAAGCACCCACACGTGTGGCAGATACTGACATAGACATACACATACAATAAAAAGTTTTAAAGCAAGGAGAAAAGAAAAATTGAATCTATTACTGGGAGCTACCGTAATAGGCTAAGGAGGTAGAACGAGGGGGACGGGGCAGAACCTGAGGGAAGAGGCTCAAGAGAGCAAGAGAGCCTAGCCCATGAAAGGTAAACCATGAGCAAGCTGGCCCAACAATCCGTCCACAGCTGGGGGACCGGACAACTGGTATGTATGGGTTATGGGAACATTTTTTATGGTATCAGGATGGCTAAAACTAGATCACAAAGCAACTGACAAAGACTCAGAAATAGAGAATGTGGCTTCTAAAGAGGGAGATGATTTAGGATTCCTTTAATATAACTTTTGCAATTAAAAAGAGGGCTTAATTAATTTATTGAGGCAGGGTTTTACTGTGTAGCCTCTGGCTGGCCCAACATAGGTATATATACCGGGCTGGCCTTGAATTCCTAGAGATCTGCCTGCCTTTGCCTCCCTATTTTTTGTTTTGTTTTGTTGTTGTTTTTTGAGACAGGGTTTCTCTGTGTAGCCCTGGCTGTCCTGGAACTCACTTTGTAGACCAGGCTAGCCTCGAACTCAGAAATCTGCCTGCCTCTGTCCCCCAAGTGCTGGGATTAAAGGCGTGCACCACCACCGCCCAGCCTCCCTATTCTATGTGGTCCAGGCTGGCCTTGAACTTGTAACCCTTCTACCTCAGTCTCCATAGAATGAAAGTTATGTGCTACCATGCTTGGCTCTAAAAAAAAAAAAAAAGGAAGCCTGATGATAAAGAATTGGCTTTACATACAAGGTGCACAGCACCAACAGATGTTTCTGCATCCCAGTACATTTAGGAGATGGAAAAGAGCATTGAAGTCTATGAATGCAATGTAGTAGCAGAGTGCTTGTGAGAACACAACCTCCAGCCCTGGACTAAGGTACCAGAGGAAGAGCTGGGCCAGGCGATGGTGCATGAGGGAGCCAGAGGGGCTGCTCTGAGACTGAAGAGTGGAGACCCTTCTAAACAGACTTGAGACTGCTCCAGCCTCAATTTCTCTAGGGAGTAGGCGGCAAGGACACCTGCTGAAACCAGAGAGGTGGCTGGGAGTGGTGCAGTTTTCAGAGTGGGTGGTAGAGGATGAAATGTCTGCTGTGGGGAAGAGTGTGCAAAGAAACTGGCCCTGGGAGGCTGAGGGACTTCCAGGTAGAGTTAAGGGCAGGTGATAGTGAAGCCTTTGTTCTTAGTCAGAGATGTTTTTTTTTTTTTTTTTTTTTGCCTTTGGTGACAGGACCTCAATATTGTAGGCCAGGCTGGTTTGAAATGTGTAATGATTGTCCGGTCTTAGCTTCTGGAAGGCTGGTCCCATTTTTTTCTCTGGCAAATATGGTAGCCACGAGTTTGAGAGTTGAAGTCTTTTTCTGGGTCAGTAGGAGAGAAGACAGGATGAGTGATTTCTGGAATAGAGACAATCGCCTTTGAGCAATCAGGGCAATTTGCTGGTTGGAGAGAGGGTATTCCAGTTGCTATGTTCTCATTAAGAGCACTGGGCAAGGAGGTTATGGCTGAGATTTAATTGCAGCACTCGGTGGGCAGAGGCAGGCGGATCTTTGAGTTTGAGACCAGCCTGGTCTACAGGGACAGGGCTACACAGAGAAACCCTGTCTCAAAAAAAAAAAACAAAAACAAAACAAAAAAAAAAAACAAACAAAAAAAACAAAACCAAAACAGAAGCAAAGGAACAAAAACAGAGAGGAAAGGAAGAACCGGGGTGGATGCCAGGAGGGTGGCAGTTAGGGCCTGAGCGGGGACGGTGACCGAGGTTACCCACCAGTGACTTTGAGCTTACTGGCACTTCTCCTCACAGTAACCAGGACAAAAAGCAACAACCTCAAAGGAAGCGTCCACAGCATCACCCAGAAGCTCATCAGGTTTTTGAGGGCCTCCACTTTCTCCCAGAACCCCAGGCACCACTTCAGAAATCCATTATCCCCAAAGAAGACCCCTCCCCAGCCTCAGAACCTCCCGATCCCTCCCACTCACTCCCCCCCAAATAAAGGAACCAAAAGTGGACACAAATATGAATCTTAAATTATTATTATTTTTCCTGTCACTTACACCCGAGGCAGGGGGCAGGGGTAGATGAAGGGGATGGGGGAGGGGAATGCATTCCCCCACTAAGGCACTGAGTGGGGAAGCCACAAGGAGAGAGAGTGGAGGCCACTGTCCCCACTCCCTGGGACTAAGCCCCAGGTATTTCCAGCCCTGGGCTCCCCTATCACCTGAAATGCTAAGATGAGGCCCAGGGTACCTGACCTCCCTCCTAATATATTACATCATCACTTTTTAAATAGATACAGGGACTGGTCCCGCCACCCCTCCCTGTGTGGCCCTTCCCCACTGTTGGGGGTACCTGGGCAGCTGTGCAAATGGGCATGGAGGTGCATGGGGAGAGGAGAGCACCGGGCCCCTGAACCTGCCCCTTTCCAGGAGGGGGAAGGGCCACTAGGCCAAAGGGGTAAATAGTGCAAGGCAGAGCCCAGGCCGCAATGGGGGTCCAGCACCCAGTGAGGAAGGGGTGAGGTAAAGAGTCTTCCCCACGCCAGGTAAATTGATAGTTAAAAATGTGAAATTGGATTTCAACAAGACCATCAGAAGAGGCTATGTACAGAACGGGGGTGGACTCAGTCCTAAGAGTGCCAGGCAAGGTCTGAGGAAAGGTTCGCTTTCCTCTGGGTCTGCTCCACAGCTCACTTTTTCCAGGGGCAAGTGAGTTGCCTAGCCACTGTGTTGGCAAGGGGGCACCCGTTCACAGGCCTGGATGGCTGGGTGTGACTCTAGCTCATGAAAAGTGGTCCCTGGGGGGAGTACTCGCCCTTACAGGGCATGGCCACCAGATGGCGCTAGCTTGCCCGCGCCCCACAAGGCTACCTCAACCCCTCACCCCATCCCACACCCAGCGCCCGCCAGCCCGGGGGCGGCGTGAGTCAGGGGCAGCAAGCAGCAGAGGCGGCTCCCGCTTGCACCTGGGCGGGGAGGTAGGGAGGAGAAGAGGGTAAGACGCCCGGCCCGCCCTGCCCTCTGGCCCCAGGGAGGGAGCGCCAGGAACAAGACATTCCCTGCCCCGGGACGCGGGAGGGAAGAGGTGGAGAGCTCCCTTAGCTGGGCGGAGACCTTCTGCTACCCCCAGGGGCGGGCGAGCCAATCAGGCCACCGTGCCCTCTTCTTCTCCAGGACCCCATGACTCAGCGTTGGAACTGGGTGGAGGGGGACTGGGATGGCTCCGTCCTTACAGGCCCAGTCCCCCCCACTCCGCCGCCGCCCCTGTCTTTCAAGCCTCTACCTTGTTTCCCCCCTCTTACTCTTCCTTTGCCACCCCCCTTTGCATAATTTATGGCCAGGAAAAAGGAACAGAAACCAGGAAGGAGGGGTCTCGGAAGGGAGGGGCAGTCCACCCCCTCACAGCCAAAACCCAGGGGGCATGGGAGTAGGGCAAGGATTTGGTCCTAAACCCCAGCCTCCTAGAAACCCGCATAGCCGAAGTGGGACCCCACAAATCAGAGATAGATTATTGCTTCAATTCCCCAGTAGTGGCTGGGGACAGGGACCCCACCTTTATTGTGTGTGTGTGTGTGTATCTATATGTGTGCATGTGTGTGTAACACACACACATACACACACATACACACACACACAGACATACATATATTTCATGTTTAACTCCTTGGGTGATCACCCCAATCTAGAGAGCTTGTGCCCCAAAACCTCAGCTTGTAATTGGAATGAAGGCTCTGGGGGGGGAAGGGGCGTTCAATTCTGATACCAACAGGGTTCAGCACCCCTGACCCCATACCACTTGTTTTATGTGCTCCCCATTGCTTGGTGTGGTACCCCAGGCCTTGTGCTGTTCCAGCCTGCCCATTCATCTCTCTTTTAAGAGGACTCCATGGCACCTTCGGCCTGTGGTGTGGTAGGTGTCCCTTCCTCCTCCTCCTCCTCAGGGGGCCCTTGTGTAGTGACTGGGGGTCCTGTGGTGGCTGACTGCTCCCAGAATCGAGCCAGAGAGAGGTGGAAGGTGTCCAGGTGGCCATTGGAGAGGTCGAGGCCAGCAGGGGATGAGGTGGTGGTCGAGGGCGGTGGGTAGTGAGGGGCCGCCACATCATCCTTGCGGCGCCTTCGGGTGCGCACCTCCAGGCAGTTCTGACCCTTGAGATGGCGCTGCAGGTGGTCCTCCTTGGCGAAAGCCTTGTGGCACAGGTGGCACTCATAGGGCCGGTCCCCAGTGTGCAGGTGCATGTGGTTCTTGAGGTCGTAGCTATGCAGGAAGCGGGCTGGGCAGTGGGGGCACGAGTAGGGGCGTTCTCCTGTGTGCTTCCGCATGTGGATCTTCAGCTTGTCATTCCTAGTAAGAACAGGAGAAAGGGCAGACACTCAGGACTCAGGATAGGATCCCCAGCCCATCTTAGCCACGTCTCCAGGCCTTGACCCACCCTTGTTCCTCACTGGCGGTTCCCTACTGCTGCCCCAGGAGACCCTTTTTGATTAGCCCTTACCTCAATGGGCCCTAGCACTATGAGCTCCTCTGCTTCCAGTTCAGTCTTCTTGGGAACTAGCCCACTCCCAATCACACCCTTGCTTGCCTCTTTTGGCCTCCCACCTCATTCTAGGAACCCACCAGAGAGCTGGCCCCCACGCCAATCATCGTACAGTCACCCTCAGCCCATTCTGGGCCGTCCCCACCTGGTGCTCACCTGGTGAAGCGGACACCGCAGACCTCACAGGCAAAGGGCTTCTCACCAGTGTGGGTCCTCATGTGCCGAGGCAGTTTGCCTGCCCCGTGGATTATCTTGTGACAGACTGGGCACTCTTGGGGCATCTGTGAACGGCGTTTACGCACCAGCTTGTCTTGGCCATCCAGGCCTGGTGCCAAGGCGTCCTGGTGCAGTGAACTTAGGTAAGCCATCAGGTCGGGATCAATGGGATCTTCATCTGAGCCCAGCTCCTCTGGTGATAGCGAGGGCTCGTTACTCTGGGCTAGCCCGTAGCCTGGGGGGTATGCCATCTCCTCCTCTTCTTCCTCACCTTCAAAGACTTCATAGTTCAGGGGCCCTTCGGCAGGTGAGGTAGCACCTGTGGGAGGACTATAGCTATCTCCGAGCCCACTACCCCCACTGTTACCCAATCTACCAACCATCTCTTCTTCTTCATAGGTCAAGGGATTGGTGAGTACTGTGAGGGCCTCAGGGACCAGATGGTTTGCTCGGGCCCCTTTGGTTTGAAGAAAAGCTTTCCGGGGTTTGCGGCTGCGGCGGGCGACAGGTCGAGGTGGAGGTGGCGGTGGTGGTAGGAGGGGCACCTGCGGAGGGCTGTCTTCACCATTGGGCATTCCTGAGGTTGAGGCTGTGGTGGTGGCAGTGGCGAAAGCCTCAAGGTACTGTCTGGCTCGCTCACAGTCATCCTCATCTGGGCTGGGGGCTTCCAGCCCACTACCTTGGAGAATCTCCATGCAAGCAGCGATGACACACGGGATTTCCAGTAGCCGAGCGGCTTGGAGTACAGCTGGCATATTCGCGCTGCTGGTGGTCAGTGTGGCTGTGTAAGCAAACTCGAGCAGGGCACCTAGGGCCTCCGGCCCTACAAAGTCCAGCTCACACACACCGGCCCCTGCTCCCCCAGAAGCCGTCCCACCACCCCCTGTTCCCATCACGGTTCCCCCTCCCCCCTCCGTAAAGAGCTTCTTGAAGTAGTGGCTACAGGCAGCCAGCACAGCCCTGTGGGTGCGGTACTCAAGACCCTGCGTCCTGATGGTGAGGTCACACAGATGGCCCAGCTGGCGCTGCTCATTCAGGCAGCTCAGGAGCTCGCTGCTGTGGTCTGGGAATGGGATTCCAATCAGGTCATCCTCGGGGCTCCCCATCTTCTCCTGCAGGGTCAAGTAGAGGGTGAGGTTAAGAGAGATGGCACTGACTGCTCTTCGAGAGGTCCTGGGTCCAATTCCCAGCAACCACATGGTGGCTCACAACCATCTGTAATGTGGTCTGGTGCCCTCTTTTGGTGTGTCTGAGGAGACCAATGGTGATGTACTCATATACATAAATTAAATAAATAAATCTTAAAAAAAGAGCGCTTATTCTGGCCCATACCCTCCCAAACTATCTTCCATGCCATGCACAAGGAAACTGCGGTTCAGACAGATGAAGCAACTGGCTTTCCAGGTGCAGTGCCAAGTGAGTAGGGTCACTCCGAGTCAGCCGACCCAGACCACCTTCCTGGTTCTCACATGGCTCTACCCTGCTTCTGCAGGCCCGCCTTCCTGTGATCCTAGGTAGACTTGCATTAACCTTCCCCCATCCCCTGAGGCAAGGTACTGTAGCCCTGGTTTAGGCTTCAAGAAAAACTTACTAAAGCTGGGCGGTGGTGGCGCACGCCTTTAATCCCAGCACTTGGGAGGCAGAGGCAGGTGGATTTCTGAGTTCAAGGCCAGCCTGGTCTACAAAGTGAGTTCCAGAACAGCCAGGGCTACACAGAGAAACCCTGTCTCGAAAAAAAACAAAAAAAAAAAAAAAAAAAAAAAGAAAAAAGAAAAACTGACTAAAAGACCCATGTTTGTCAACAGAGTAATGTGTAGTGGAGCCTCCCCGTAGCTCCGGTAGAGGCCAGGCCTGGCTGGGTTCTGTCACAAGCATAGTACACCCAACAAACAAAAGAAGCCATCCTCTTCCCCCATGCCCCTCCCCAATCTACATTCCCCAGCCACCAAAAGTTCATCTTTCCTTCAAGATCCCCCACTCCCCACATCCTCCCTCCCGCATGGGCCAAGGAACAGCTACCTTATGCTGGGGTGTCACTGGGCAGGTACTTCCTGTACCCTCACAGATAAGCATCACTGTCAAAAAGCTAAGTCCCACCCCTCCTCTCCCCTCCCCACTTAAACTATTCTCTCCCTTCCTCCCTCCCTATCTCTCTCTCTTTCTCTCTCCCCTCTCATTCCAGGGGAGCATGCCTCTCCTTTCCAGAGGCCGTTGGCCCACCTTAGAGTCTCTCCATGCAGGGCCCGGCCCACCTTCGTCATAGGTATCTGGTAGGAAAGAATTGTGGAGTGGCCTAGTTGAATGACCTTGAACAAGTCATTATGGTGAGGGGGTAAATGCAGTCAGGTATGGCTCAGTGCCTAGCGCACAGCAGGAGCTCAGTCCCTGGTGTGGCCTAGACTTTCCTGTTACACTAGAAGGGGTTGGGAACACCAGGCATAGTGGTGCACGTCTTAAATCCCAGCACTTGGGAGGCAGAGGCAGGAGGATCTCTATGAGTTCAAGGTCAGTCTGGTCTACATAGTTAAGTTCCAGGACAGCCAGGGCTGTGTCAGGAGACCCTGTCTCAAACAAACAAACAAACAAACAACCCAGAAACAACCAACAAACTAACCAACCAATCAAAAACCCAAACCAAAAACACAACACAAAAAACGAACCCGGGTCTGGGAAGTACAGCCGCAAAGGCTCAGCCGGTCAGTCCTTTCTTAGTCTAGAGCTACTAGAGACTGTAACAGCTCTGGGCTCTGGAGTCAGCCAGGCCTGAGTTTGAATTCTTAGCCCTGTGATCTTAAGCAAGTGATTTTTATCTCGGAGCTTCTTTCCTCATCTGCAATACTGGATAACTCCAGCTGACCCCAGGGGTTGTGGCGAGGCGTAAATCAGGCCAGGTGTGGCATAATGCCGAACACACACACAGTAGGGGCTCAGTCAGTAGTCTGGCCTCAGGGCAGATTCCAGCGCAATATGGCCTCGGCTGAGAAAACCGACAAGGAGACAGGCCTGCCTCTTCCGTCCCTGAATGTACCCTGAGGGAGCCAGGTTACTAGGGAGCTACTTGACCTTGGACAAGTCACTTCCTTTCAGAGGCCTATTCCTCCACGACAGTAATATGAAAGGCCAGTCCAGACAATCCTTGGGTCAGTTTGGTTGATCAACCCTGGCCACCTATGGGAAAGAGTTTTGGGGGATGGGGAGGGGGTGTAAGTCAGAGGCTATTTATTTCCTCTTTAGGAGACAACACTGTCACAGTGGCCTGCCTGCTGGCTACTTTCACTCCAAAGCCAGAGGGCTTGCATGGGAGCCCCGAGTGAATGGTATCCACTTGTCTGGAAGCTACACCTGGGCAGCCTTAGGTATCTCACCTGTTCCCACTCTAAGTTCCCAAACCACTTCCCACCCTTGGGGACCAAGCAGTCTGGGAGCCCTCTCCACTCCCAGTACTTCATGTATGATACAAGAGGCTAATAGCCCCAGGACTTAAGAACAAATAAAAAATCAGGTGGGCAGCAGTGGGCACCCTCCAGGGTCCAAGTGCATGTTCCTCTTAAGGGGCACAAGTGGGCACTCCTTGCTACCCATTGGCTGGGAGCTGGGTACCTGGAGGCACGTGGCTCACCCTCCTTCCCTACCTACTCCACCCATTCCCGTTGGTAAACCTGCCTCCTTTCTCCCACCCCAGGGCTGATCTCTGTGGCAATTGGTCCGGCAGGCGTACTGCACCGATTGGCTGATCTCGCTGTCAGGTCACAGGCTGAGTAGTTCTCCAGCACCTCACATAGGGCTTGGGCAAGGGTGGGCGTTTTAACTCCTTAGGCTCGAATCCAATACCTTTGGCCACAAGGTATCGAGGAAGGACTAGATAGGCAGATGGCATACAGGGCAGGAGAGGCTGTTCTGGGAAATCCCCTAGCCCTGGCACCCATACCAACTGAGGTGCCACCTGGAACTATGCTACTGCCAACCAGGCCAAGGGGGCACTCCTAGCCCTATCATATGGGAGGAGTTGGTGGGGTGGAGGCCTCCCCTTCTTTCTGCCAGGGTGGGGCACTGGTGCCAGTATGCCCACCCCACCTTGGGCACCCTTCCCACATCTGTATCCCAGAGGGCCCAGTCCCCTGACGCCCCATGTAGGCTGCCCATCCCCACCCAGCCTGGCATGCCCCCTCTTGCTAAGACCTTGTGGGCATGGGTGTGTGTGGTGGTTGGGGGGGCAGCTATGCCAGGGAACCAGGCAAGGTCTGTTTGGTCTGTTTGCCTGGTAGGGGAAAGAACTGGGGGCCACGCCCCATCACTCCCCTCTTTCTCGACACCACCCCCCCAGGCTCCCCTCACTGTCAGGCCTGCTAGACCGGCCAAGCCAGTGGGCAGCTTTCTTGAAACCGGGCCCTGTGTCAAGCCTGCACCATCTTTGGTGGGGGAAAACTCAGAGTGACAACGTGAGAGTTCTGATCACCTACCATCAGTACCTAAAGCACCTGCCAGCGTGTGTCCACCATCAAACCACCGGAAGGTGGAGGCACTGGCTGACTTAGACAAAGGCAACTAGAATCTTCCAGGTGCTGGCCTTAGGCAGCTTCCACACTAGGGCTGAGGGGCTCTAAGAGCTGAGGGCCAACCCTGCTGGCCTGAGCCAGCTGAAGGGCAGGCATAGGAGGCCCTGAATGGGGCAGCTGAGTAAAGCTGGCCCCCCCCTTCTCCCCACCTTGGGGATTAGGGACTGAGGCTTAGTGTGGGGGGCAGCCGGCAGAAGCAGGATTAGTGGCGTAAAAAATAGATGTGGGCGCACAGAGCACCCCCCACCCCATTCCAAGGCCCCTTCTCCCAACTCCGCCAGGGAGCCAGAGAGGTGCCTGGCCCTGTTTTTTCTGGAGCAGCAGCTTGGAGGGCGAGAAGGGCGAGAAGGGAGAGGGCCAGGCTGAAACACCTTCCTGCTAGGGATGACTGAGACCCAAGGCACTGGCCAGTGCTCCCGGTGCCTGGGCTGGTCACCCTGGTCACCCCTCCCCCTTCTTTCTCCTTTCTGCCCCCACCCGGGCTCCAGCCTCAGGTTCTCTTCCTGTTTTTTTGGAACCCAGTTTGCACGAAGCTAGGCTAGGGCTTTGGCCTGTGGCTGGACCAGAGGGGTAGGGAAACTAGACAGCCAATCCAAAGTCCTCAGGGACCCAGGAATCCTTAGTCCATGATTTTTTCCATCCTTTCTCAAGACTTACGGGGGTCAAAGAAGCACAGATATCTGAACTACCCAGTTTCAGGCAGGTGAGGTGGTTGAGCCACATGTCACTAGAGGATTAGAAGAGCCTCTACAGAGAGGGTCAAAAGACAGGTCCTGGGCCCAGGGATGCCCGAGACACTTATGGAGGCCTCCCCCCAGCTCCTCTAGACTTCTACAAGCCTTCCCCATCCCCCATGTGGCGCTTCCCCCCTCCTAACCTCACCACCCCCAGCACTCACACTTCCTGGGGGCCGAGGCGGGGAAGAGAGACCGCAAGCCGCGAAGGGGGAAGGAGGCGAGGGGAGCTGGCTGCTTCCCGGTGCCGTGGGGGTTAAGCTCCCACCAAGTGTCCCCCATCCTGGTACAGGGGCTCCAGATTGAGGGACGACACCACAGCTGCTCCTTAGAAGTTTCCTTCTGGAACATCAGTTCTAGCCCATCAAGGAGAATGGAACAAGATAAAGATGGTGGAGAAAGGAACGGGGCACCTCTTTTCCAGTCTTCCCTCGCCCCCTCTGGGAACCCCAGCTCATCAGCTGCCCTTTATTTCTGGGCTTTTGTTTGGACTTCTCTTCTTCTTTCTACCCTCTCCTACCTTCTTTGGGCTTTGTCTTCCCAGCACGAGATTGAACCTTGGTTCCCTTCCTTAGCCCTTATGGGTGTCCCACCATATGACCTCTCTACCGTGCCTGTCCCTGGGACTTCTGCTAGGAAGCACCTCCACACAGGCTTTCTCTCCCTCTTCCCATTACTTCTCTCACTGAAGCATCTCCTGAGCCCAACATTCACCATGCTCCGAGCATCCCTCCACGCCTGTGTGGAATAGAAAGGCCAGAGGAACTAAATCAGGACCAGGGCTTGTTCTGCAAGGCCTGCTCTTATGAAGAGATGGCTGAGTTTTGGGTACCCATACTTGCCTTCTGGAGGAAGCAGAGGACCAAAACTTGGGAGCCACTTGGAGAAAAGAAGTGGCAGAGGTGGGGTGTGCAGAGAGAGCGGATGTGGGGTAAGGGGGACAGCGAGTGCCTCTGCCCGTCAAAGTTTCCAGCCCTGAAGCTAGTGGACTTTTCCGAGTGCCCACCCCAGCCAGGTAACTGATTATCCCCTTGGACAGACCCTGGTCATCAGGGCTCCCAGCACAGTCTGACTGGGCAATACCAGCTCTCCTTAGGGCTAAGGAGCCTGCACAAAGTGCCAGGGTCTACCCTGTATCCCCCTCCCCCCAGCCATGTCTTTGGCTGGGTAACCAAGCTGGCTGGTAACCCCACACCCGCTTAGCTGCAGGCAGAAACCTGAGCCCCCCCAAGCCCCAGAAGACACCCCAGCCGGGTCCCCGGGAGCCCAGCTCCCTGCCAGCCTGTCCAACCTCCTGGCCTGGCCCAGCAAGCACAGCTTCCGTAGGACCCTTCTTCTGCCTTTCTTGGTTCTCTTGGATCCCTTAGACTCTGAAGCCTTCCCCTCACTCCAACACCTCAGCTCCTCTGTTTCCCAAAGCCTCCAATGAAATCTGGGCACCCTCTTCCTAGCCTGTTTTTCAGTCCTCCTCTAACCCTTGGCCAATTCTAGGCCTCCGAGCCTCCCCTGGGGCCTGACCTCCTGAGCCAGAGCTGGGCCTACTCACCTGAACGCTGAGGGGCCTTGCCGGCAACTCCTCCTGGCCCCTGGGGGCAGCACGTTGGGAGGGGTGGAGGAGGGATAACTTGGGGTGGGGGGGTAGGGTGACTGTTCCCCACTCCAGCTCCCTCCTTCAAAGGGGCCGCCTACGACCTGGCCCAGCCCCTCCCCCTACAGCCTTAACCCTCTGGGTGCTGCCCCCCTCCCCCCAGCTTGGAGGGAGGGGTTACAGAAGGACTGGCAGCGTGGGAGAAGGCCCAGAATCTCTGCCTGCAGTGCCCAGAGCCCTAGCTGTCCCCACCCCCGCCTGTCCTTAATCAGTCCTAAAAGGGGAAAAAGGTGAGGGGTAGGAAAGGTAGGAGCCGGCCCAGTCCAGGAGGACAGAGGTGAGGAGGAGCAACGGGAGTTGTTGGAGGTGGGACCAGGAGAAGGAAGGGAGGGGAGGGGACAGAAGACAGCCTTGGCCAAATCGGGAGGAGGGGAACTCTAGACATTCAGTGCCAGGGGTGACAGGTGCCTAGGTCCCAGACCCTCAGGATATGTGGAACTAGGGGAACATAAAGAGAGCCTCCAGACCCTAGTAAGCTCTTGCCCCGTTCTGGGAGCTGTCCGGATTCTCTTCACCTTGTACCAGGCTGGGGCCCTCAGGGGCTGGGCAAGGCCGGCACCCGCCCTCTTCATAGCCTCACCCCAAACCCACTCACATACCACAGTTCCTCGCCAGGGCGCAAGCCCTGCCAACCAGGCCAGGGGGCAACACTCATGCCAGACCCCAGTGACCAGGGGGACAGAGCTGGCTGAGGAGGGGTAGACATACTGGGGGAGCTGTAGGTACCGAAAGAGGAAGGAGACGGGAGGGGGCATATGCTGGGAAGCTCCTCGCCCCACCCCTTGCGCAAGCTACGCTACCCAGGCTGGTTGGGTGGGACCCGCCTGGGCCTCAGGGGGCAACTCAGGAAGGTTCTGAGATGAACTGGGTGGGCCACACAATGTCATGTAACTCCTGGGATTTCTTACTCTTGGAGGGAAAGGTACCCCAATATCCTCCTCCAAACAGTAGGCCATCCTGCTAGGCTCAGAGAGAATCACAGAAATGTCCCTGAAGATACCCCTCCCTGCTACCCCCAACAGCTGCTGGCTCAGTGCCGCTGGCCTGCTGCTCCTCACCGGCTCCCGGCCTGGCTGGCAGCTACCCACCAGGATGCTGGCAGTCCTGCCCGCCTCTCCCTCCTACCCCCTGCTCGCAGTGCCCTATGCCAACTGTGGGCCTGGGGTGGGGGAGGGTCACTTCTGTGCCTTGGTGCCAGGCAGGCGGGCAGGGGCCCCTGAGGTCCTATAGATAAGCCCCAAGACCCTGTCCTTAAGCCACCTCCTTAAGAGGAAGCATATTGCTTAGGGCTGATACAGAAAATGAATAGGCCTATGAGCAGTTACCGAAGGATCCACGCCCCAAGGTGGGGACCAGTGTCTCTCCTGTCACCAGGCGCCAATCTCCCAGCATTCCCCTTACAAATGCTTGGGCACCAAAGTCCCCGCAATTCCTGAGAGCCCCAGTCTAATGCCTGTAGCCTGTGAGGGAGTAGGGTGGGGCTGCTCCCTGCCCTTTGATCCCCATAAAGGGAGGGAACTAGCCTGGAGGGCAGGGGGCAGGGAAGGAGTTCATGGGGCCCCTCATTTCCCCTGCCAGGGGCATCAGGGCAGGGTGTGGGCATCTCTTGGGTGGGGCTCCTCCTAAGGTGAGGATGGGCAGTACATCTCAGCAATGGGAGATGGATGTCAATACGTGGTGTCATATGGGAATGCAGTGGCAAGAACAAAGTAAAGAGAATACGGAGGGTCTCTGTTGCAACCCACTCCAGTACTGACTTTTACCCTTACCCAGAAACACTCTTAGACTTGGCCAAACTGAGAGCTCAAGGACTACAACTCCCAGTGTGCACCACAGCTGCTTTGCATGTACACTGGGAGTTGTAGTTCCCTTAAGAAGCCCTGGGTTCTTCTCTTCCCAAGAGCTTAGCTGGTAGGTTAGAGAAAGAATGGTCACAGATCTCTCTAAGTGGAACACGATTTAAGAAGAGTAAGACAGGTTAGTAGGTCCATGGTGGGTAAAGAAGACCCCCTTACTCCAGGCAAAGGGGGAAGAAAGGAGGAAGGAAGGAGGAGAGGTTGTCTGTTGAAAGGGGTATATGGTTGGGGAGGAGCTGGAGGGGGGAGAGTGGAAACAGGAAGGAAACTGAAGCCAGAGACATGAAGTCGAAAGCAAGGTCTTGGGGGAGCCCCACTCTGAGGCGTGGCAGAGACTGGGAAGGCATTTCTCCTACCATTCTGGTGACCTGCAAAGGTATAGGAGGATTTGGTGATGTTAAGTGATATCCAATTAATGTATGTGTGCGAGTGGGTGACTGGTTCCAGCTGTTTGCCATCAACCCTCTTTTGCCATAGGTACCCTCAACATCTGGATGTGGTATGGGTATTTGCAGGTTAGGACCCTCTCAAGCTGTAAAGAAAGCTAAAAGGCAGAGGAAAGAGTGTGGGGCAAGGAAGGACTCAGGCTGATGGTGAACACAGAGCAGGGAGCCATGTGCGGGGTTAGGTCCAGGTGTAAAGTCAAGGTAAGGGCAGGGCAGAGACCCCAGGAGCTAGGAAGCCTCAGGGAAGAGAAGGCTAAAGGATCCCTGTGTCACCTGCTTCCTACCCATCCCAGGCTGTGGGCCACAAAGAGGGAAGTCTCTTTGGCCCCACTGAGACATTTGCTAAAGGTACTCGGACTAGCGTGGCCTGTGAACTCAAAAGAGATGGCATATCAGGAAGCCAGATGGCAGCTGGGTGTCTTTCCCTGGTGGAGGTGGAGGTCAGAGATGGATAACAGACCTACTTTGAGGACACTTTTTCTGGGGTCCCTGAAGGTCTGTGACAGGCCACAAGGTTATTGTCAAGGCCTTAGCTTGGCTAGGGGGTGGTGGTAATGGGGTCTCTCACCCTCCAGTTTTTGATCAGTCATTCTATATTTTCTTCTCAGCCCCCCAGGCCTGCATTGGCACCTGGCCGCTGTGGTGTTGGCAGAACTGTTGGGAGGGAGGGGGGAGAGCAAGGCAACTTCAAACTGTCCGGGCAAAACGTCAAGTTTACTCACGGGTTTACTCAGCAGAAGGAGGGGGAGAGGACAGAGTAGGCACACCCCATGCCAGGGTCCCATCCATCTGCCGGTCTCCACCTTCCTCCCCCACCCTCCTTTTTAGCCCTGGGCCAAAACAGGCACAAGCCCCAAGGCCTGGTGGCAGTGCTGTCTTAACTCTCAGGAAGGTCAGAGAGCCAAGCAGACTGGATGGAGGCAGGAAGCCCTGAAGCAGGCCCAGAGGCGTCTATCAGAGGGCAGTGCCCTGCTTGGAGCCCATCTACTCCCTGGCTTAAGTCTTTGGCCTTGGGCCAAAAGAACTGGGTCTCTCTCTCTCTCTCAGCCATCAAAAGGAGGGCCTTGCCTCCTCCACCTGAGCAGTCTGCTGGTTCAGTAAGTTCTGACCCCCAAATGGCCACTCTTGGGCTGGGCCTCAGGTACCAACACCAATACCATTCAGGATCCCATTCATCTTAGCCTTGGCTGGGAATGGGGGGCCAGCACTCTATCTGACCTACTTCCCTTTCCTCCCCACCTGTTTTCACTCTCAGCTTCTCTCCCCAAGCCTTCACTGTCCCCACCCCAGAGGTGCTCCACCCCCCCATGCCTGCTGGGTCCCCTCCCCCACTCTTCCCTAGGGTGCCAAGTGCAAACACACAAAGGACCCGATGGTGCATTGTTAGCCCAGCCCCCGCTGCCCGCCGCGCCCTCCTGGGGCAGGCACTAGGCCAAGGAGGAGCTGGGGGCGGTGGGTGCCAGGGGGCACCATGGGGAAGGGGGAAGAGGACAGCACCTGTCTCCCAGCCACCCGGGCTGTCGCACCTGGACTGAGTAGTAGTGAGAGGGCCCCATTAGAGCAGGCCTGTCTCCTTGACACCTGAGCCTAGTGGGCACTGCTTGCTTTCTTCCCAAGAGCCCCTTTCGGATGCTATTAACCCCTTCCTGACCCCCCAGGCTGGGGATGGTGGTACCCAAGGGAGGGGGACAGTGTCTGGGGGTGTCAGCAGGCAACAGCGTGCCTACAGCAACCATGTAACAGGCACGCTGGGGGAGCTGGGGTCCCGGGGGCCAGGGACAGGAGACACTGGCAGAGATTTCTCCTTGTTTCATCAGCTGCCCCGAGGGGAGCCCCCTGTCCTTGTTACCACGAAGGAGGAACACTAACTATCATCCAAACCAAGTCAGAAATATGCCCTTCTCCTGCCCAGCACAATACTTGTTATGCCCAGTATCTCCTCCCAATCTAATGTCCACTCCATGCCAGCTCCATAAGCAGTGCCAGGAGGATACAGGGGTGACCAAACCAGTTGGTGTGGGGGGGGTAGCAAAACGCAACCCAATAATCCTCCAGGCCTTAGCGCCCCCCCTCCCCACCAAAACACAGTCTGCCTCAGGGAACAGAGAGTTCCTATCTTGGTTTATTTAACTCCTCACTTCCCAATCTGACTCCCCCCAACCCTTGATAAACGGTCCCCTCCTCTGGGAATAAGTTGAGGGAAGGAAAAATAGCTGTGCTGACTCATTCCCGTTCTCAGCTGCAGCTAGGGGTCTCCAAGGCATTCGGGAGGGGGTCAATTCAAGAACGCCCTCCACCTGGCCCGGAAGCCAGGACAGCTTGCCGGTCTCCCCCTCTCCCCAGCACCCACTTCCGGTGTCCCAAACTAGGTCAGCAGTGCTCGTTTCCTGTGGGTCAGCTAGCACCGGCGCCTCTGCCCCTCCCCTGCTCCGGACCCAGGCTCCCCGCCTTACCCCCCCGCCCCCCCAGGGCGCCCCGAGGTCTCACCACGTCTCAGCCGCCCTTTGATACATGGGGGTTGTGCGGGGCGGGGGGCAGGGGACCCGCCCTCTCTCCAAACACTAGCAGGGCCCGGGCGCCCGGGCAGGCACGTGTCCGGGCACAACCCGCTGCCCACGCTGCCCCCCCACTCCCGCCCCCCCCCCCGCTCTGGCCAGGACACGTCGCTCTCTTACTTGGGTGGGGTAGGAGGAGGGGAGAGAAAGCTGGAAATGGAAAGCAGCGCCCCCCACCCCTTTGAATGGCCAACCTCAGCCAGCGGTGCGCACTAGGTTTCTACCACACAGCGACCCCCACTCTGCTCAGGGCAGGTGCGCCGGCGCCGGCGGCAAGCCCGCTGGTAGGTCCAGTTCTTATCACCCACCCTCGCCCAGGAGTTGTGAGAGCAAAAGCTGACTTTGAAAAGGTGGCGGTGGGCCTGAGGCTTGAGAGACCGGAATGTGATTGCGGAGCGGGAGGGGCAGAGGGGTTGTCCTGCTGAGCCGCACTACCGCTGGAGAGACGACGCGGCTCTGGAAGCGCAAGAAACCGAATAGTCCAGCCGGTAACTTTCCCCCAAGCCGCGGTTCCTCCCGCCGCCCCCCACCCCCCATGCCACTGGCCTGGGTCCAGCCCACTGTGCCAGGGGGGCGCGGAGCTGGGTGGGTGGGTGGGGACACGCGTTGTCCTAGTTAGAGTCCCTCAGGGTTTCCATTCCCTCCATTCGGTCTGGCCTGGAGTCTCCCCCTAAAGTCACAAAAGCGACTGGGGGCTGGGGGTAAGTTCAGTGCAGCTTACCCCCTCTCCATCCCGTAGCTCACAGTCTGTCTGATATTAGAAGTGCAAAGAAAGTTTCTGGAGACCCTCCGCTCAGAGTTAGGGGGAGGCCATAGTGCTCTACCTTTCCTCCAAGTTAAAACCAATTCCAAAGACCCAGGAAAGCTACAGGGAATGCGACTGGTTGAAATCTGGTGTGTGTGTGTATGTACGTGTGTGAACAGGGGTCTCACAGGACGCACGAAGGACACTGCAGTAGGCTCGAGTTTAGTGAACCCCGAGCCAAGGGACAAAAGTGGGGTTCACTTACCTCTCAGCCGTCGGGTCCGTTCGCTGGAGCTGCAGAGGCACAGGGTGTAGGACGAAGCGCGTCCCCCGCCAGGCTGGGGGGCTTGGGGCTCTGCTCCGGTCCTGGTCAGAAGGCCGCGGTCAGTGGCTCGCTGCTCGTTGCTGGGGGGCTCCTCCTCCGCCACCCTTTGCCTCCTCCTGCTGCCCGCCCCCCCCTTGGCCGCGGAGAGCCGTACATTCACCTGGCTCCCACTCGCCCCCCCAAGGCCCGCCTCACCTGTCCTGCTGTCTCACCTGTCCTCTCTCTTGCTTCCCCCCATCCCTCCCCTCCCTCCCCCCGCCCCTGCCANCCCCCCCCCCTGACATGACTCAGCCTCGAGGCCGCTGCTCTGCCCCTCAGCCAGGGGCGGAAAGTGTGAGGCGTCCCGGAGGGCTCAAGCCAAACCAAACAGCCCCCCACCCCAGACATTATCTCACTGGAGAATTAGGGGGGCAATAGGGACCAGTGGCTAGCATGAGGAACTCTGGCTCAAGCAATCCATTTCAGGTTTTCCTATCGTTTCTGTCCCGCTTTTCCCCGCCCCCCACACCAGCACGCCCTAGGTCAAGTCTGATCTTTGCTCCAGGTTTTCCTAGCGGCCCCGCAGGACTGTTTCTGGTCGGAAGGATTCCGAGCAAGACGTGTCTGGAGTAGGGTTTTTCCCTTCCTTCTACTGTCAGGGTCCTGCTGACCAGAGAATAAGCCGTGCTAGGCAGCAGTGCTAGAAACCTAAGTAAAGTGGAGGGAAAACTGCTTTCAGGAGAAGGGTACAAGACCTAGGAAAAAGATTGGCGAGAGGGTAGGAAAGTGGCCCAGGGCTCCAGAAGAGTGAGGGTCTTGTCACTAGCTCTAAGGAACTTAGGCGCGAACCGCTCTGTTGTTCCACCCCTGCCGCTGGAATTGCTTCTGGCTAGACACATTTCTGCGGCTGGATTGTCATTCTTTAGCAGTCCTGGAAATCTACTGTTAGTTCCTTAGTGGCTCTTTTCCATTCCATGTTTCCATGTTTTTCTTTTTCTTGTGGTACAAATAGTTATTAGTTCCCTTTCATGTTGGGGGAGCACCGACTTGAAATTTCTGTCTAAACCCACTCCCCCCAATTTTGGGTCGTAACTGCCAAACCAGAGACAGGGGCCAAAAGGCGCTGGTGGGACCCCGCCCCCTTATTGGGAATCTTGTGCCTCCCCTGACCCCCATATCAATCCCATATACACCTGAGCTGCTATAGAACTGGATGGCAAGTGTGGGGTCTGCAGGGGCATCCTGGTGAGCGTCCTCCATCCTCATATTCAGACTTATTATCTTCAGGCAACTTTCTAGACTCTAGACTTTAATGCACGAGAGAAGTAGGTGAGTAAATACCCCGAGAATGAGATGTTTGCCCTGAGAAGGATAAAAGTCCCAGAAAGGAGGACTTTATAACTAAAGCTGGGGGATAGTGACTCTTGAGTGGCAGCCTGGTTTCGAAACTGGCTGGTCCAAGTAGACAGAAGAGTGGCTGTTGAGCAGTTACAAGTTTGCAGAGTCCTGGAGGAAGTGTGCGGCTGGAGGTGAGGCTTTCCATGTCAGGTTCCTAAAGTGAATCTGGGGGCCTGTTTCTGGTGGGGGCGCTGAGCTGAAAGCAGCGCCTCGGTCTGCTCCAGGCGCCCACCTAATCACTGCTCCCCCGCCCCTTTCCCGCGGCTGCCTCCGCTTCCCTCGAAAAACCCGCCGCCCAGGAAACCGCTGGGGGCGCTCAGACCGCAGCCCCCTCCCTCCCACCGCCCCCCAGAACCCCTACCGCGACCGCCCAACCCACCTGAAGAGGCGGTGGCTGCCAAGGGTACCCCCTCCCGCCGACTCCCCCCCACACCTGCGGGTAGTACTATTTATAACTGCGCGCCTATTCTGGGCCTCTCGGCTGGAGCTCGCTGCCGCGCAGTGCTAATCGCCGCTGGGATCTCTGCGCCCCCCAGGGCTGGTGGAGGTAAATTTAGCTTCAGGAAGCTCCGGGGAACATTTTCCAAAACTCCACGTCCCAGACAGGCAAAACAGAACCCCTCTGCGCGCAGCCTGCTTTCACTTGCCACTAGGTGGCGCAAGGCTCCTAAACCCCAGCCAGTTAGGGGTTAGGGTAGCGGTTCTTCAGGACAGGCCAGATAGGTAAAAGGAGCTGTGGGTAGCTACTGATTCGAATGGATACATTTTAGGAGGCTGGGGAAAGATGCTCAAGTCTGAGAAGCCAGAGGGATGGGGAAATAACCCCTATGTAAACGAAATGCAAATGAAAGCGTTGTTCCTTGTGTCTAGAGGTGTTGTGCTCTACCCCCAACTCTGTCTCTCATATTCCACCCTTGGTTCTACCTGGAATGTAATCTACAGACATTTTGGATAGAAGGCTCTTCTCTTGCTATGATACTTGAAGGTCACTTCTAGCCTGTTGGTCTAGCCTGCTCCTTTCAACCCCAACGAGCCCCCCTATCTATTGTGTCTGCTAGAGGGCTTCAAGGAGCCCAGGGAAGGCAGTAACTCCCCTGTCTGTCTTAGTATCTTGCTTCTCTACCCACCCTGTTCTAGTCATGAGCTCCTGAAGCCACAGGTAGAGTGNTGCTATGATACTTGAAGGTCACTTCTAGCCTGTTGGTCTAGCCTGCTCCTTTCAACCCCAACGAGCCCCCCTATCTATTGTGTCTGCTAGAGGGCTTCAAGGAGCCCAGGGAAGGCAGTAACTCCCCTGTCTGTCTTAGTATCTTGCTTCTCTACCCACCCTGTTCTAGTCATGAGCTCCTGAAGCCACAGGTAGAGTGGTCAAGACCCGAGTAGCTCTTTTGGGGTGAGAGCATTGGGAGAAGTTGCCACATTTCTTTATCTCTTCTAGAAAAATGAGAAAGTTGTTGGTAAGGAAAACCATTGTAGTCAAAAGGTATGTAGATGGGACCTTAAGTTGGTCCAAGGAGCAAAGGACACAGTGATCTTGGAGCTTTGGTGGGAATCGGGTTCTGCTTAGAAGGGATGCCTCTGTCTCCTGGGCCAGTAAACTCTTCCTTCCTCTTTTTTTTTTTTTTTTTTTTTTTGGTTTGTCAAGACAGGAGTTTCCCTGTGCAACTCTAATTGTCCTGGAACTCACTCCGCAGACTAGGTCTGTACATCAGCCTGCCTCTCTGCCTCCTGAGTGCTGGGATTAAAGGCTGTGCCACTACTGCCTGGCTCAGTTAAACCAATGAGATGAGGAAGGAAGATTAATGAGGAATCCTGATTTTGATTCTCTCTCTCTCTCTTTTTTTTCTTTTCTGGACAGGAGTCTTACTATATCACTCATGCTGTTCTCCACCTCCTGGGATCAAACCGCCCAGGTCAGCTTCCAGAATCGAAGGGAAGATAGATGTGTGTGTGCTACCCGCCTGGTAAGCCCTAAAGTCGAGCTGTGGAAACGTGGGTGCATTGAATGCCTGTTCTACTAAAAAGTGTTGTCCTCCTGACCTTGGGATGAATCGCTTCCCTTTTTGGGCCTGTTTATTCAAATTAATGTGAAATAATTCCCTTTAACGTTAGTTAACTTTCCTACTTTTGTTCTGTGTGTGTGTGTGGGGGGGTTTGTTGTTTGGTTCTGAAATAGGTTTCACCACTACACTTGAGCCTGCCTACTTTTGAAGTTTACTTTTCCTCCTGAGCACACAGACACTCAGGAATGGAGGTCAGAGGACAGCTTGCAGGAGCTGGTTCTCTCTTCCCATCGTGTGTGTCCTGTCCTGGGGATTGGAATGAGGAGGCCTGACAACAAGCACCTTTATTTTATATACTGAGCCATCTTGCCAACCCTGAAGTGTACTTTTTGGTTTTTCGAGACAGGGTTTCTCTGTATAGCCCTGGCTGTTCTGGAATTCACTCTGTAGACCAGGCTGGCCTCGAACTCAGAAATCCGCCTGCCTCTGCCTCCCGAGTGCTGGGATTAAAGGCGTGCGCCACCACGCCCGGCCTGAAGTGTACTTTTTAAAAATATACTCAGGAGGCAGAGACAGGCAACTCTTTGAGTTTGAGACCAACCTCATTTACACAGCGAGTGGGACAGAGCTACAAACTGAGAGTTTTATTTATTTATTTTAAATTATTTTGTGGCTGGAGACATGGCTTAGCAGTTAAGAGCACTGGATGCTGTTCCAGAGGTCCTGAGTTCAAATCTCAGCAATCACATGGTGGCTCACAACCATCTGTAATGGGGTCTGATGCCCTCTTCTGGTGTGTCTGAAGAAAGCATACTCGCATATATAAAATAAAATAAAATAAAATAAAATAAAAATTTTGCTTTTTTTGAAACTGGGCCACTCTTTAGTCCAGGCTGGTTTTGAACTTACTGTACAGCCCTGGCTAGCCCCAAACTGGAAATACTCTCCTTGCTGGATTACTGGATTATAAACTGGTATTGGATTATAAACATGAGCAGCACACCCTGCTTGAAGTAGACAGTTGTGAGAAGGATCAAAGCATCATCCAGTCTAGAAAGTGTTTCTAGACTGTGTGACATGTCTTCTCCTGTGAAAGCTTTTTCCAGCTGTGGATCCCCTTGAGTCTCCGTGGTAAGAGCCGGCCAGGCAGAGGGCATACTCAGGAGAAAGGAAAGCCCCAGGTTCAATGGGAAGGTAGGATCTCTGCCTGCACACCAGCCTCTCC